>JAHBCN010019460.1:0-15915 GCA_019359885.1 Listronotus oregonensis
ATTACTTCGTTCAGTTACGTATTACTTATATTTTTTTGTTTAATTTTTAATTCTGTTGATCGTTAACGGATTTTTTAAAAGAACGACTTTAATAAATGAATAACCATCTAAATCCTACTACATTTTTGCCTACTGAATGCAAGTCACTGTTTTAATGCGTATCAATAAGCAAACATATACTGGGGAATATGGTTTAATGAAAGATTCTGGTGGTATTTTTTTGAATTTATACCAAATTGCAGTTTTATTTAAGCAACATTTATTATATGATGTATAATACTATTTATTTTTTGAAAGTTTGCTGACTTCCATAAAATTTAAGAAAATGTGTTTTAAAAATAAGTGCCAATTTTGGTTTAAAATTAAAATTTAAACAGGTTTGCGAGTCTTAGATGCTTAAAACAAAATAACCAATGTGTAAATTTCCTAAAAAAAAAATAAAAATATAAAAATTATCAGAATTCGACTTTAAGAACTTAGCTGTATATACTTACATAAGTTATAGAAGAACCCCCGAATATTACATTACTTTGTCATATTTTTCTTTTTTGATTTGAACTAAGCTTTGTACGGGTATTTATGCACTTAGAGTTAATAATATAGTATATATGATAATAAATTAAATAAAACTTATTGTTAATATTAAACAAATTTGCTATATGTGATAAAAATCTACAATTTTTTATTATAAATAAACAATAAAACAACAATAAATTCTGTATGAACAGTAACTAACTAATTTATCATTTACGTTTTAATAACAGTAAAAAACTACAAAATTTTAAAAGTACTGAAAATTATTAAATGTCTTATTAAAAAACTAATCATAATGTCAAAACTTACGGTTTGTAATTTCAACTGTATGAAGATCAATATACATTCACGTTTAAAATTTCTAAAGGAATGTTTGAACTTCTAATGTTGTTTCTAAAATTAATGACAAGTATTTCTAATGGTTATATGTATCAAACCCTAGAATTTGTAATTTTAACTATATTAGGGTATATTTATATCTACGTCTAAAAATTTCTAAACGAGCGCTTAAAATTCTGATGTTATTTTTAGAATTAATTACAAGTGTGTTTAATGGTAATATGTATTGTATGATATTTATTTGGTTTGTTTTGCCAAAATTATGTTTGAAGAATAATTTTCACCATTTATTATTTTTGATAATAATTTTTCTATTACAGGATCTACAGGATCTGTGAAGTTACTTTAAGGAGGCAAAAAATAAATAGATACAAATTTCAATTGGACAAAAAAAAAATTAAAAACTGTTTTAAACGGATATTTAACTTTTAATAGAGAGCGTAATTATTAACGTACATAAAGTCGATTTTAATAATTATAAATAAATAATAAACTATTATATTAGACTGTTGTATCAGAATTAGTAAAATATTTCAAAAAATGCAACATAATATATTATAAAGTAGGTATATGCTACCCAAAAAAAAATATTAAAAGAAAATGATATGTTCATTTTTTTGCCATATATCTAAAAAAAAATAAAATATTGTAAACACCTACCAAAGTAAATATACTTATTATTGATAACTTAATTAAAATTTTTGTTTTATCTTTTTCATCAATGGAAAAAAATGCTTTTTATATTTTTTAATGTTTTAAGTTAGATGCAATATTTAAAATTCGGTACAGATATTGCCATTTTTGTTTTGAATTACGTTAGTATTTTTTTAACACCAACTATTATTTGTACAAAAATAATTATTAGATTGGCATTTTTAGTTGAATTCAGCGATATTAATTTTATTAAAAATGTATTAAACCAAATATTGTTTTGTTCTTAAAATATACAAAATATTAAATTTTGGGGTTTCTTAACTCACAGGTTTTTTTTTCAGATCTTGATACTATTAACCTTATTTAATTTAATTTTGTTTTTAACATCGATTAACAAACCAACAAATGTTAGGTAGATACCTGTTTATAGGAAAAAAATTAAAACCTTAAATTTTTATTTTATGTTATTTACTGCATACATTTCTAACTAAGTTGCTTTTTTATAAAATAAAATAATTATTTGACGTCAAAAGTTTATTTTAAATAATTAAGTCCAAATACTAAGTTGTATAAAATGCATGCAATAATTACCAATTATTTGGTAAAGTATACAAATGCAGAAACCAAAATGTTACATTTGTGTTAGTAAATTAAGCACACTGAGACACAAATAATCAAAAATGTATGCGGATATAGTGTAATTTTAAGTTTGTCCACACATCAATTCATTATTTAATTAAACATTTGATTGTATGCATTGTTGGTAAACTAATAAAAGTTAATTATTTTGGCGCATGAAGTAAACAACTATTTTTGTTATTTATTTGCTAAATACCTTCCTTTTAATGCGAATTTTTTTTTTGTGGACTTAGCAAGCTTGAAGATAATTTAAAGTATATTTAGCACCTCACAGTTACTATCTAAAGTATGTGTTGAAACATTTAAACAATAAAATTTAGGATCTCTAGCTAAAAAAAATGTATGCTATTAGCCGTTACTATGTGGTAACTAATCATCAATAAGAACACTGATAAATAAAACTACTATGTTTTTTAACACTAAAATACATTTACAATTGTGACTGCAGCTTTAACTCATAGAGTCATTTATAAACAAATATTTTTTACAGACTAAAATGTTAAAAGAAAATAAAATGAATTTATACCCTCAAGTGGTAAATATATTCTTTGGGAAGCGGCGAAGCAATTAACAGTTTATTACGGTTTGGCGACAGTAAATAGCGGGGAAAATATAAGTTTGGTTTGGTCATTAAGCAGATGTACATTATTATTTTTATTACCTTTGTATATTTCTAGGGATTTCAAATAATTGATTTTTTGACTTTTGGTTGAATAGTTTAATATTTCGTTATTATTTAAATTAGAAAATTTGTGTTTTTATGTTAAACAATGATTAGCAAAAGTAGAGTGTTTTTTGTCTATATGATCTAAAATGTTTTAAATAGCGGGTTCTTATGCTTTATAAAGCTCATATTTATCGAATTAGTTGGTTTAATCTTTTTGCGTTATGTTATAAGTAATATTCAATATATTGTTCTAAGATTTAAAAGCAACTTTAATATTGTGTTGATTTAAGATAGAGGTGTTGGCTATGTTTTCTGATAAGGTGCAGCAATATGATAAGGATGTATAATTTTGGTTGTCTTCTTGATCGTTAATTTTTGGATAAATTAATTAAAGAGCCTCTTTAGCTAACCCCAAATTAGCAAACAATGCGGATAAAAAAACCAAACAACTTTTACAAGTATTTACCATCCTTTGTTTCCACAACGAAAATAAACTTTTGGTTTCTATGAAAATATAGAAACGTTAAGTTTTGGTAGAATTCAAAAATGTTTTTTTTTTCACAAAAAAAAAATTTTAAATAAGAGTTTTTATATCAATTTTTCTTTTAAATTGTACTTCTGAGATTCTGCCGTTTAAAGTCCGTCAATTTTTTAAATATTAATAGTTTAAAAACCAAATTTAAATATAAGATTGTATGCCAAGATAAAATATTTTCTGAAAAAAAAAAACAATTTTATGACTGAATATTGGTTTCTGCCTAAATTATATAAAAGTAAGTTAAGTAAAATAATTACAAGTAAAATTAAATCTGGATTTTTTTTTTTTTTTGGAAAGGGGGTAAATTTTAAATGATCATTTTAAAAATTTTAAAATTATTTTGAAATCTTGTACTTTGGCAATGATATGTAAAAAGCATTTTGTATAATTTCTATCAAAATGTTATCATCTAAAGTTTAAAAAATCATTGTAAAATTATTGAAAAAATTTTTAAAAAAGAAAACAAAAAATCGCTTTTAAAAAAAAACCCAAATTTTTCTTTGTGTCAAAAAGGTATAGGTAGTGCGTAAAAAAGCTTACAAATTCTTTAAAATAAGCTCTGCTAATATAATTTTTATTTAAATTTGCCGAGATGTGAATATTTTAATTTTAATTATTTTTTCATTGATTATTTCCGGTTTTTTTTATTTCAGATTTTTTTTTAATAAATATAGTATTTTTAATTAAACTTATGTAAAAAAGTTTGATAATAATTTAAACCAAAAAAGACAAGACAACGAAAACACTAAATACATTGCAATACCCTACACACAAGAAATGTCAAAAAAAAATAAATATACTCTAGCTAAATATCAAATTACAGTTTGTCATAAAGCGCAGGATCTCTTAACCCTTTTTTTCTCTTTAAAGAGTGTTAACCAAAAAAGAAAAAATATAATGTATATCTCTACCGTATTAACTGCCCAAAAATATATTGGTATGACAACTCAGTATTTGGATAGCCACCTTAATGGTCATAAATACACCAAAAATGCCTCAACTGCTTTGCACAAACATGAGAAAAATAAAAAACACTAATTTAATTTTAAGGATACTACAATCTTTCAATCAACAACTACCACAAATTAACAATTAAAAATTGATACATAATATAAAAAAGAGCAAATACAGTAAATGACAAAGAGGACATCACTAAATTAAGTAAAATATACCACAACCTCATTAATTGAGTTTTGAAATAATTGTTTTTAAATTGCAAATATTATTTTGGACAATCTTTATATATGTACACTTTAGTGCATATCCTTAAAAAATTTAAAAATTTTTGTTTTTTTTTTTTTTTTTTTATATATATATATATATATATATATATATATATATATATATATATATATATATATATATATATATATATATATATATATATATATATATATATATATATATATATATATATATATATATATATATATATATATATATATATATATATATATATATATATATATATATATATATATATATATATATATATATATAAAAATATAGAATGGTAAAAATTATTAGTTTCTGGTGACTTCGCATTCCATACTTACTGCGAGACGCAGATAATGGGCTTTCAAGGTATGTACATATTTTTAATTTTATTAAATAAAAAACCATTTTATTTGTAAATAATAATTTAAATATTGTCAACTGTAACTGTTGCCGATAACCAGAAACTCTAGCGCATGTTCCAAAAGATCCTCTGGGTCCAACCACGACAACGACGTGTGAACATAAGGTATGGACCAACAAGGTTATTAAATAGCCCAGAAAAGCGACCCCTACAAAAACGGCAAGGGGAAAAGTCATTTTGGCCTTGGTCCCACCCGACAGTCCGAGGCGGTTTTAAATTTTTTCCTGTGTTTTCGTTTAGTTTCCATATAGAAAGTTTTTGCTGTGATTTATAGACATTTTATAGTTTTAAACAAGAATAAAAGTATTTAGTTCCAGGTTGTAAAAATTTGCACTTTTAGCAATGATATGTGTGTTGACTTTGGTTTGGCCAATGTAACTTTAAGTAGCTCAAATTGATTTTTTTTTTTATTTAAGTTAATTTATTTTTTTAATGCCCTTCTTTTTTATTTTTTCTTATCTCTTTAAAAAATCTTTTAAAAAACTTGATCCTTTAAACAAACTAAAATATATTCTGTTTTATCTAGTTAAACGAAATTCTAACTTTGATATAACAAAAATTTCGTGTAAATATTATCCAAAATCAATAATAATGGTAAGTTAGTTTCATTTTTTTTATGCCCACCCATAACCAATCTTACAGGATGGTTGTGTTAGTTTTCAGGGACCAACGGATGTATATAGTGTTATTGTTTCATTGGTTTAAGGAATATAATTAATTAAGACTTTATTTATTAGAATACCTTAAAATAAGACCAAAAAGGGCAGTTTGGTTAAAAAAAAAAGGACTTCCAAAACAAGTCTTCTGGGATGTTATTTCTTTCTTGCCTCAAAGATTTTATTTGGCTATATTTCAATCATGTTTACTAATTTATAAAGTTTTTTTACCAAAAAAAAATATGACGTTTAATTTTTTTTTTTTAAATAGGTATTTTTATTTTATTTTAGGCCTTAACTTAACGATCAGTTAAGTATTTTTATTTGCAAACTTATACCATTTTGTACAACATTTAAATATAAATTTTCAAAACACTCCTAATTTATTTTAGTTTTTATAGTGCCAATAAACGACCAAAAATAAACCAAAAACGCTAAATACGACTTTGTCAAGTCAGCCATATTGGCCTCTTTGTTTCCAAATATTTAGCGGGGGCATTGGTTGCGTTCCTTTTTTGTTTTTTATTACACTTTTTTCGCCCATATAATTTAACTTTTTAACTTAAAACCCATATTCTTTGCGGGTCCATATGAAGGTCAGTGAACGTTACTGACTGTGCCCCGTGTTTAATTAATTTTGCTAATCTCGCGGAAATTAATAAAACTTTTAAAAAAAAAAAAATCTGTTTTTTAAAACGATTTTATTTATTTTTAAAAATTCCTGTTAGTGAAAAACTTCCAGAAAGTTTTTAAATTTTTTTCTCAATTTAGATATTTTAAACCCAATATTTTTAATTTTTTTGCGAAAATTGGTTATCGACAAAGTATTTAAAAATATGGGTTGTCTGCATTAAATTTAGTTTTTTTTTTCCCTTTTTGCAATAAAATAAATTATTCAAGAATATATTATTTAAACCTTTTCGGTTAATATTATCGTTGTTGAGTTATTTATCCTTCGCAATGTTATTTCATTCCTTGTAAATTAATTTCAGCAACAAGACTAAATGGAGTATTTACGCTTTGTGTAAAATATACACTACATAATTAATTTTGCTTAAAGTAAAATACATTTCCAATTAAGTTATGTAATATTTTTAAAAAATAAAGTTTCCCCGTCCCAGTAGTGATTTAAAATTTTTTTTTTAGGAGTTGAAATTCACAAAGATACATTTTTAAGCAAAAGAGTTAAAATTATTTGTCTTAAATCATAAGCAGTTTTTATCATTTGCTCTCATAAATAAGTTTATTTTGTTAAAATTTAATGCTAAGTTATTCACTAATGAGTAAATACCTTAAAAATAATGTTGCAGTACCTGGCATTCTCACCTATTTAATATTTCGGTATACTTTTTTATTTATTCTAAAACTTTAACTTTTAAGATTTTTACTAAATAAAAAGGTAACTAACCATCCAACCAAATTTGCAGATTTTTTTTTGTAACTTCCATTAGCTAAACATCAAGTATACAGACAAAGGAGAAGCGACAACGCTAGACCGCAGACTAATGTTGGTTCTGGGTATACTTCATATATATCTTACAGACCGTTTATGAAATTTGACTGTATATATACGGTCTAGGCCGTTTATAAACTCCCTATAATTCGCCGACCGTTTGTCCATAACTTAATATTTTATATAATATATAGGACTAGATCGTATATACTGACTACGGAGATTTAGACCGTATGTTTTTTAAACTGAGAACGGTAACATGGGGCGATGCTCGGTTAGTTTTGGTATAGTGCTAGAGGCTACAGAAGATGGTTTTTACCGCTTGGAAACTCAGCAAGGTGTAATTTCAAAATGTGTGATTTATCAGGTTTTAAATATTTTAATTCCCAGTGTTGTTTCGAAAAATTTTATGTTTTGTTTATTTTGTTTTATAAAACCTTATGTTTTTTTTAATTAGAATACTTGATAAAATTGTTTTATAGTTTGTTATTGCGTAACTCATTTTTATCTTTGGTAGTTGAATTAGAGATTAGATTTAATAATTAAAGGGGTCATACGCACTCTGTCTAGTTGCGCAGTAATCTTATGTAACGGAAAGGAATATTTTAATAAAGGAAAATTTAAAAAATAACTAGGAATCTTAAGCAGCATAGTTACATGAAAAAATTGATTAAGGAAACAATCGACAAACATCGAAACAAAAACTCCAAGTTTAACAAGGTCAATCGTTAATAACAATTTCGTATATTAAGGAACTTTTTTGGGAAAACATCCGCAGGGTCATGAACAAGTTTAATATTAAAAAAGCAATTTAAATCCCAAACCACTTTAAAAAGTAGTCCCCAGTAAGACGAGATCGGACAAAAATATATCGAATAAAGACGGTTTCTACCAAATTCTTTATGGATCTGATGAACTTGAAAATAAGAAAGAGTACCTAATATTAAAAAATTAAAAAACCCAAAAAAACAGAAACAAAAGGTTGAGGAAGCGGGTTGCTGAACATGCATAATAAAAACAACACCGCATACAACGATCTTAAGAAAAATTATTTATAAAAAACCCAAAAAAAGAGAACATTTAAAAAAACTGCAATTATTCTTAACAACCAGAATGTATTTTAAAAACCTAATATTGACATTCTGAATAACCGGAGCCCTATTTAAACCGTAATAAATTGGCCAAGCTTTGGTAAACAACGAATAGTATGTAGGTCCTTATTTAGAAGTACTTTTAGTTATCCCTTGAAAACGAGTTGCAACTCAAATGTTGTATTGTGTTCAATTTAAAAGATAAAAATAATCGCAGCTCAAGATTTTAGTGGTATTAAAACCGTTACATTGTCTAACACGTTAAGGGAAACATAAAAAAGTAATTATTTTAGTATTTGTATAACAGTCGATGCTAATCGATTAGTTATAGAAATAAGCTCAAAATAAGGTCAAAAAAAAATTTTTAAATTTGGGATAGGACCGAAAAGCAAATACTACTGTAAAATAATAATAAAAATTTTAGTAAAAATCTAGGTGTCTCTTGGAATATTGTTATATGGTACAATAATTTTATTTCTGAACTGTAACAACTCAGTCGTGAATAAAACTTAACAGGTATTTTCAGCTTTAGGTGAATAACCTCCCTATTGCATCAAGAAGGTAAAGGTCGCTTACCACCCTTAATACTCCGCGTGTTAAGTAGGAAATTTTAAAGGTTACCATAGATTTTAATTTTTTTAGCTTTTTGACATGTATATAAAGTCCCAGTCAATATACACAAAAATTTTCTCAAAATCTAAATTTACCCGTTGGGAACTACAATTTTGGATTTGGATATTTTAACAGTAGAGCTATCGATGTAAACAAATTTCTACACGGATATTTTTTTTTTTTTCATATAACTTTTTAAAAAAATAAAATACAAAAATTTTTTGAACAAAAGTTGTAACTAAGATTATAAGCTACAACTTTATTTGAAAACATTTTTATATCTTTATTTATTATGGAGCTTAAGCGAATTTTTAAATAGAGTTGAGTACGGGTATGCTAGAGATCTCTTTTTAACCATTACATTATTTTAACGTTACCCTTTAAAAAATTAAGATGGAGAACAAAATTTTAAATACCTACAATTTATAGATGAACCAAACTAAACAAAACTTACCATATACTACCTAAAACTATTCTTATAGGCGTGAAGTACAAACTAGCCAATGTTGTTATACAAAGTTGTAACATACGTTTCGAGCTGCAATTTTGTTTGAACATTTTTAAATAGTAGTTTTATTACAGAATACATACGGCCGAGTGATGATTATTTAAGACTTTACTCAAAACGTGACAACTACACATACTGGTACCAAACCCCTCTAATTCTAAGACTGTAACGCATGTAACCTTTGAGAGCGGCGCCTCCGACGCGCTGAACGACAAAGAACTTTAACGAAGTAGCATTATTTTTTAACCAGTATTTTTTTATGTAAAAGTAGTTAATAAAGCCGATGAGAGATAATAAAAGGTTTTTGTCTTTAAACCGTACATTTTGGTCCTTCGTAACGAATTTTGAAGATAGTGAATCAGCTAAATAAATAAATATACAGTGCATTTGCCAGCCAACATCACCATTTTTGCAAATGACCACCGCGCATCGACCGATCAACGTTCACGACGCTGGATTGCCGGTGGGTTTGTTCCAACGAACTCAAGGGCTAGAATTAAAGTAAACAAACTTTGTTTGGCATTAACATGATCACTGCGGGGGAGACGGGATAGTTCTTGTAAACAATGGTTGTATACAGACTGTAAAAATATAAGGAAAGAGAATGTCAAAATAGGGATTACATGTCCTTGTTGCCCTTAAAGGTAACTCATAAGTTTGTCACTGTCTTGAAAGAGATAAAGAAAAGGAATGTCAAAAAAGTTGCTTACAGAATCGGGCCTCAGAATCAAGATGACCTAACCTCACTAACCTGTGTTCTTTGTTCTTTCGTGTTTTGTGATTATTTATGTTCGTTTTGTTTACACGCCGCGTATTTGATTGCGTATTTTACTGACTTTCACTGTTTTTTTTGTAAATTTTACGGCCAAAAAGTGTTTGATTTATTTCATCATGACTAAAAAGTGTAGTGTATGTGGAGTTTTCTTTCGTAAAGACATAAAAAGGTCATTTTTTCAGTAAGTATACACATTTTATAATAAAAGTAATACATAACCATCATAAAAGTCTTTAGAAATATAAATATTATTAGAAGCACTAAGAGGCCTTTTTAACACACTTCAGTAGCATAATATTTACAAATTGAACTCACTTGTAACAAATACAATAAAAACAACTTAAATCTTTGTTTAAACAAGTTTAAAGCAAAACAAAGGGAAGCCAATTGGTTTAAATAATATTGCTAGGATACTAATCAGAATTATATACAAACTATTTAAAATATGAAATCTAAAAGAAAACAATCTTTATGCCCAAAGTTTTAATAGAAATTCAAATGTGAAAACAGGATCATATCTATAATGCATAAAAGAAATAGTGCTTATGCCAACCAAAAATTAATGCTGGCAAAATTTTTCTCTTGTGCTTCGATATTGTTTTAAATTGCTATAAGTTGGCATGATACGAGTTTTATTTTGTCTCAGTTCAGTATATTCTTTATGAAGTGCAGCAATACAATAAGATAAATACAAAGGTGTAGTAAGTAAAATTAGTAAGTTCTGTAATGCTAAGGTATTTATGTATATATTTTTTAGATGGCCACTCCACATCACAGAACGAGAGATTTGGTTACAACATTTGGATATTACAATAAATATTTTGCCAGAAAACATGTACATCTGCTCAGACCATTTTGAAGCAAAGGATTTATGTGAAAAGAGATGGGGTGAAGAGGGCTACCGAACATACCTTACCCAAAATGCAAAACCTAAACGGTATGTGAAAAAATACTATGCTATTGTATATATGTTAGTTATTTACCCTTAAATATTAGTTAAGCTTAATTTAGCATTAAGGGCCTAGCCCTGTTATAAAAATTTTCATGGCATGCGTATACAGTGTGCCTTATACGGAATTGTGCTTTAAAGTACGTAAAGAGTTAAAAACAATCTTTCCTTCTGAGTATACAGCCTGAACTATCCAACATTAATATAATATTAAAAACTGATTTGTTGGTAATTTATAATTAACCATAATGACATTTAAATATTTCAGTTTTTTATTTTATTTTACTTTTAATATTTTCAGTTACCTTGTACCAGAAACCTTACAAAAATCATATGAAGTTGATGCAGCATCTACAGCAAGCAGGTAGGTAATTTTGTTTAAATAAACTTGTTATATATTCCATTATAAACAGACTAATTAACTAAACTAAGATTAGAAGCATGTGCAGAAATAAGCTATAAAACATTTTCCTACACTTGAAAAAAGACAAATAAATTGCCAATAGTGTTTTGTTTATGCAGGAATTTTTTCCTGACGTTTAGCATGAGTGGTCTGCAAGTAGCTTCGGAGATGAAAGAGCCTTAGAAGAAGCTTGTCACCTGTGCTAGCGAAACGTCAGGAAGGAATTTCAACTACGGCCTTTAAGTCTGAATAAAAATTTTAGTTTAAACACTGGCCGCGAAAGCTTAAGTCAATTTATCAAACTTTCTAGGTTCAGTGCATGTAAAAAAAACAAAATTAATTATTTATAAACATAAGTTAGATCTTTGATGAATGGATTTATACCTTTTATATTATTTAGAATTATCTAATAAGGACTGAGTAAGTCCATAGTTACAGCCCTGCTTATATTAAAAAAAGGTGACATAGCCATACAACATAAATTTTATGTAATATCTTATTTAAAGCACATTTTTTATATATTTCAATAACCAGCAAAATCATATTTAATTTTAGTAACAAAAGTATTAATTCTATTTATATGTGAAATTTGCAATTTAAATTAGAAAATGAAAACCGGTAACCATAAATACCTGAAATGCTAATTGTATGTTTATTAGAACTTTATGCTTATATAATTAATCATTAAAATATTTTCTCCTTAATCACCCTGTATACTATTATTTATTTTGTTTTATCATGTTTTTTAGAATTTTTATAAAAAAAAGTTTGATACAAAGCTGCTAGAGGTAAAACATGTTTTTATTTTATATTACAATTTATTGAAAGAGCAATCGATTTTACACTACAGTATTTGGATATAACTTTTAATTTAGGCAGTACTCCTTAAATAAGCTACTCCATATGTTGTAGTAAAACTGCAATTAAGAAACTTATCTTTTATTAAAGCGGAGATTAACCGCAATTTTAAAACTAAGCTTAGCACTATTTTAACCCTTAATGAAGACTGGAGGGGCAGAACGTCGGTTACGGTGTTGTTGTTTGCACAATTAAGGAAAGAACCCCGGCCTACTCATATATACAATGTTCTACTTAGGTTGGCAACATATGAGAAACTTTTTTATTATTAATTTTAGGAAAAAAAGTTACTTTTCATAAAAGTTCTGCATATTCTGAAATCTAAAATGTCAATAAACAGATATCAAATTTTATCAATTTTATATGTCAAAAAATATGAATTTTGCTCAACAGTAAGTATATGTATATTTCACAATATTGAAAATTGTTATTATGAAAAGTTGTTGGGAAATAAAAATTGTTTTAATATGCAATTACAGCCTTCTAAATATTTTTTTTACAAATTTTGCTCACATTTCTATATATCTATATAATACAACTGATGTTTTAAATGCCACTGTTAAACATTTCTTGGCAGAGCATCCTAGATTACATGTACAATAATTACAGTTAAATTTCCGTTGTTCGTGAAGAGATGTTTCAGAAAATTATAAAAAAAATACTACAAAATTAATGTATAACAATCTTTAATATTGTGAAATAGAAAGGCACTTTACTACTAAATAAAATTTATATTTTATGACTTACCTTGTAAAGATTGAAAAAATTTAATATTTGATGATTTTATTTTAGATTTGAGAACATGCCAGAACTTTTTACGAAGAATAACTTTTTTTCATTAAATTAATAATAAAAAGTTTCCCATATATTGCCAAAGTACCTGTAGTTTAAGTTATTAAGTTTGAAAATGTAATATACAGTGATAAAAAACAAAAGTATTTGTTTCATTTCTCTATGTTCATATTTACAATCACAGATCACTCAATCCCTTATCTGAAATATAAGAGTTATCAAGGTATATGATAAAGTTTTAAATAAAATATTTAACTACTGTCATACTGTCATACTAAAAATACAGTAAAACCTCTCTAATTCAATTATGTAAAGAAATATTCTACTAGTAGAGGTTTCCATTCATTCATTCAAAATATTAGATTCAACTAATTTTAAGTTGGAGAGCTGAAAGAAATAAAAATTTTAGTTACAGATAAAGCAATAAACATATATATTCTCAAGTTAAAAGTTACATAACAAATGTACAAACTATTGAGGTAATTAGTTTCAAATTATCAAGTAATATAGGTTGTGAAAATCAAACTTTGGTATGTTTAAGTAAGATGCAAAGGTCAAATTTATTTATTCGAGTCATGGAAGGAAATGGCTTGCAGGGACTCCTATCTTATACAGGGTTTTAAATTTCAAGCAATAAAGGTTTTAAGGCTTAAAGAGAAAAGGAACGATACATTTTTTTGATTGTGTTTTTTGGAAATTTTCAAGGTGAAAAAAAGGCAGTGAATAGTAACCTTATTTATTATACTTGTTAAAAAAGAAAAAATATTCCAATGAAAATTATCATTATAACTTTATGCCTTTTTGTTGACATAAAAAACATCCCCGTTTTTAAGCTTAATAAAGGACTGTTTATTCAGAAATAGTATACAATATTTTTTACTTTTTGTAAGTACAGCGCTGTGTGGTAAAATTATTTCACTCACTTAAGAGCTGGTGTAATTAAATGAGGAAGTTTACACAAGAGTCTAATAATAAACACCTGGTTTTTAAAAAATCCGCTGGACAATAAACGCTTTACTAAAAAATAAATAAAATAGTGTAAATATTTCCGAATAACAAACACCTTTAAGATTAGTTACTTTTGAACACCGGGGTGTATAAATAAATACAAAAAACAAAATCCGCTTTTAAACATCCCTATTGGAAATATTAACTTTTTTCAGTGTTTATGGCATTGCGCCATCACAAACATTTTTATAAGTGGTTTTTAACCTCCCAAAAATTGTTTTTGTTTATTATCTGAAGTGACGTATAGTGTCATTTACTTTAGATGCTGTTGATCAAATCAAATTTACAAAACGCATTGTTAAATAATTCAATCTAATAGAAGAGATAAAATGACCTCGAAGTGCTTTACAATATCTGAGTTCATATAATTTTAGTAAACGAATACTCCGACCTGCCCAATCAGCATGAATCACCCGAAGTATTTATGAGTCAGGTCTCAATATTTGCCGGTGCAATCAGCTCGTGGATTGCGTGGAACTGTCATATCAATAAATGTTTATTTTTAAATCGATGTTGCCTTTTAACAAAAAAAAAAAAAATTTTTTTGACTCTTTTATTCATTTTTAAGTAAATTTCCGTTTTTTTTTTTTTTGAAATCTGGCAATTTGTTTACTTTCCCCCAAAAACAAAAACAAAGAGATCACTATCCAAACACCCGGCCTACAAACTGGCGTTGCGTTAATTCTAATTTTCCCTTTAGTTCGTTGTTCACTAATTTTCTTAAAATTTTGTTTTTTTACTTAAGGATGTTGGCGTTTGATTAAGCCATTTTTTTTAACATATTGCATATTAAAATTTTTTTTTTGGTGATAGTCGTGAATAAAATTTAATGTTTGTTACAAAAGATTTAAAAAACGATATTTGCAGGTGAAACGAATATCGATGAAGCAACCCCAAAAAAACCTACCTGAAAGGGGTTTAATTCAGTCAGTTTGTGAAACCATGGTTCCCAAATTAGTTGCTGAAGTATTCCATTTTTTTTAGTTTGCTTAACGATGTCTTTCCCAACGTACAAATCCCCCGCGAAATGAAAAAAAACTCTTTTCCAAAAAAAAATGCAATCTTTTTGACTGAGTTTATTTATTTAAATTTGTTTTTTTTGATTTGTCCATGAATATAAAAAAAAAAAACAAACTTTTTAAAAATTTTTTTTGAAATAGGCCTTAAAGATGAAATCAAAAAGGGATGTGTGAAGAGTATTTGGTTTTTTGGGGGGAAAGGGGGGAAAAGGGATCATCCTGGATGGAAAAGGTGAGTTGAAACTTAAAAAAAAATGTTTGTATAAGTTTTTTTTAACACTTTATATGTATTAAAATATAAGGCAATGTTTTCCTCTTTTACAATTATCTGTATACACAATTGTAAGTCTTGCTTATTATTTTGTTGTGTGCAATATTGATAAAAAAATTACTATTTATTCTTGAAATTAAACACTTACTTCAGTGAATTTATATTTTTTTTTTGCCATTTAAAAAAATATTACAATTTAAAACTTGATTAGTATTAAAACATTATTTTAAAAAACCCTTTTTTTATTAACTTGATAAAAAATTAAAAATTTAAAAAGGCCATATGAAACCCCCCCTTTGGCGAAACTAGGGTTTAAAAGATTAATAAGAAAAACAGTTTTTAAAATTTATACCAAATACGATAATCGCAAATTCATTTGTTTGTATACACTTTTAAATTTTTACAAAATGTCTCTACTTTATTTTTTTTCATGTTTCATATCATTGCTTATTTTACAATTCTAAAAAAAATTTTTCCCTTATTTCATGCTGCATAGAGGGACACCTGGGT
>JAHBCN010019461.1:0-16024 GCA_019359885.1 Listronotus oregonensis
TTTGAATCCATTGAATTTCGGTGAGGATTGCGCCGGGTTTAAATTGCGGTAATTTGCTCCATCTAGCCAAAAATTAAAACAGAGGTAAAGATTGACTTGTAATAGAGTAATTAAGCAAAAATGGTTCCTTTTTTAGTTTATGTTTTTTTGTCTCTTTCAATATGTATTTGTTTTCTATATGATAAACAAGAGACAACTATTTTTTACATAAGATTTACGGTGCTCAGTATAAAAAAATTCTTTGCAATAGCCGCCAGCCTAGGCACTTATTTCATGTTATACTATTATAAACCAACTTAGTTTTATAAGAGCTTAAACGACGTGCTTTTTGCATTTTTAAATTTTTTAGCTTATTTGAATATATACTTTATTTTTTGAATACCTAAAAAAGATCTAGTGGAAAAAGTTTTGACCATCCTGCTATGCTGCCAGATTTTTAGATGTGATTTTTAATTACGTTTAACATAATATTAGGTTTTATTTTTTCAAAAAATATATATCCTATCAAAAAAAAACTGTGTAGCGCATTTAGAACAAGGGTTGCAAGCTAAAAATAATTGTTCCCCGAGGCATCTTGTCTAAAGTTTGTTCTGTTTAAAGCATCATGGTCGGTCCCTTTAGGCTGTCTTTCGTCGTTTCCCTTTTGATTGAATAATCAGTTTTCGCAATGACTGAAAAAGATAAGAAGGTGGTTAAATTGGGGCACAATTGCGCATTAATGTGACTAAAAATATGCCGCTTATTTTTTTTTATTTTTTCCTAGCTAAATTACCACTTTTTTTGCACTGTTTGGTAGCTCTGTCAGATTTCATATCCGACGTCTCGTTACTCGGCCACCATCATCAACTTTTTTTTAGAGTGGCAATATTGGATTTTTATGTAAGTAAATAGTACTCTTATTTTGAATTCAACAGCATAACATGTTATACTTTAAAAGCTCATAACCTTATAAATTTCCAAAAATAGATATCTTCCTAGGTGGCCCTTATTCTAGAGATTTTAATTTGATTTTTTTTAAGAAAATGTCAATACAGATTTTAAGTCGAAATGGGTTATTTAAATGAAGAAAAGCAAGGCATAATATTAAAACTTTCTTACAATTTTAATAGAAACAGTGCAGAAAAAAAAGATTAAAACATATTTAAAATAAATATGGCGCTTTTAACTATCCATAAATAAAATTACTTATCAAAGGCATTAGTCTACAACTAAATAGAGCATTACATTATAAAAAATATTAATGATTTTAAAGTAAAAATAATAATTAAAAAGAAAAACCCACCAACATAATTCACAGAATCATGTAAGCAAAAAATATCACAGCAAGTATTTTAAATGGTGACCATCCTCTCGGATACAAAAACTCAGTCGTGTAATTCAATTAGTAACAGCCCAAAAAATTTTTTTTCTTCCACGTGTTCTAAATTGTAGCATAATACATTGTAAAGATCTTCTACAGTCGCATATTCTTGCTTCTCATATATTCTGTTTTTCGGAGTGAACTACAAAAACGTATTCAAAACGTAAGGTTAAAGGATCTTGGCGGCTACCTAATAGGTCCCCGCTTTACCCGTCTACCTATGCAGAAATTTATCATTTAAATATTCGTGGATTCTTTTAGTACTGTGCGCAGGAGCACCGTCATGTTGAAACCAAAATGCCTTATAACTTGCAAATGATCAATTATTAAGATATTCTTCAAATTCGGTTCTGCAAAAATAAAGGTATATTTCTGTGCGGTGGTTGTCTTTCCGGATATACATATTTCTAAATAAATTTGCGCAGTTTTCGTACAATTTCTGTCAAGTTTTCAGTAAAGTTTTAACATATCTTTTTTATCTTTATTCGAAAAACTTCTTTATCTATATCTTTAGAATATCTATACAGGCAAATCTCTTTTGATAAGTGTTGACAATTTAATTAAAAAAAAAAAAAAGAAAAACAAAAGGCATCCGCTTGAACCAAGGCCAATTTAGACGATATTATTATTTTTTTTAATAAATAAGGTTGAGAGCTTTTAAAGTACAATATATTATACATTGTTGAACTAAGAATAAGGAGCCCTATTTGAAGTTAGAAAAAGAAGCCCTTATGCAAATGTCCAATATGGCATCCATTATTGATGATGGTGGCCGAGTTACGAAACGTCGGATTTGCAAAATTTGCAATTGGAAAGCACTACTAGATAGCGCAAGGAAAGTGCCAATGTAAATGTGCAAACTATTTTTAAATCCGTTTTAAAATGGTTTAAAAAAAATAAAACCAATTTTTAAAACTCCGTTTTATTCTCGGATATCCCCGGAAATACTTGTAATTTTAAAAGTTTCCAAACGACATGTTGTCAGTTATAAAAATGCACAACAATTAAATCATCTTCGTATCTCCTATAGTTTTCGAAACCCTTACCGTGAGGATCGAATTTGAATTACCTTATATACCGGGTGATCCAGTAGACATGTGACAGCTTATTTACAAAGATATTATTCTAAAATTAAAAGGATTTCTAAAGCAAATGGTTGCCCTCTTTCAGAACTTACTAATTTATCTGTACGACTTCCAGTTTATCCGGAAGTAACTAAAATTTATTTTATTTAAATCCCACGCTATAAGTATTTTTAGCCCATCAGATTCGTCTTAAAATTCTCTTTTTAATGATGTGTCACAATGTGCAATTATCTTTTAAAATGGCCCCAAAAAAACATTTATTTAAATAAGCTCCAGTAGGCCATGATAGGTATGCTGCTTGGTCTACATTAAAGCTAGTAGGCTGTAATTTCGAAAAAACAGATGATATCAATATGTTTTACATTGTTTTGGCCTTGTTGGTGTCACTCAACGGTGACCAGATTTTTTATATTGTGAAAAAGGTTCTTAAGCAACTCGCAATATTTTAAGAAGTAGGTAAAAGCAGCATTCTTATATTTGGAGATTTTAAAAAAACAATCATTTTCTACGGTTTCTACTGATTTGCCCTGGCAATAACTAAATAAAAAATATCTGTCATTAACACTGGAAGTTTTAAATTAATCATAATGATCTAATCTATTAAAAACGGTGGAAAATGATTGTTTTATAAAAAACCAGTCGGAATTAACCATAACTTAGTTGGACAACGATAACAGCTGTTCCGCAGGATGTCCCGTGAACCTAAAATTGAATGGTTTAAGGATTGCCGTGTTAATCTACTCAGGCAATTAAGTACCCACTACATCTAGGTTAAAAAATTGTGATATAAATATTTAAAAAATATTTTTTTTACCACAAACACTAAGCCATACTTTAGCTTCCTTTTTAAAAACCCTATAGATCAAACAACAATCATTTTGATTGTAAAATTAATAAATCTATTAAATATCAATCTTCATCCCTCTTAACTCCCTTCTACAATGTAATATTGCTTAAAAATAATATCCTCCTTAAGCAGAATAATCATACCAATTCATGATATTAGGAGCTTTTTCCATTCAGAAGAAAAGACGCCAACAGACGGGTAGACCGCGAGTCAAACGAAAATGGGAAAGCATGTTTTTCTAGGACTCTTAAACCTTAAGATCTACACAAAGCTCAAGACAGAATTGCAATATTTTGCTCATCACATAAAATTTAAATAATAATCAGAAAACTACATAAATAATTTAAAAAAATGAAATACCAAAAGAATTAAGTACATTTTAGCAGGAAATGACCAGACTAATCTCTGTAGTGTATATACTATCTAAATTACTCAAGTAAAGCATTAAACAACACAATGCACGTAAAATAAAATGTGTCCTACAATGAGCACTTTTACTATCATAGCTTTATAAGTACTCCGCGCAAAATGGTAATTCAGGTTACTATTTTGCGGGATTTTTTTGTGCAAATCCTCCTAGGATGGACAGTTTAAACGCTCGCGTGAGACCGTTTTGTATGCGTTGTGTTTCGGTGGGGATTACGTAAGCTTTAAATTGCGGTAATTTGCCAAATGTGGCTGCAAATTGAAATACAGATGTAAAAATTGGTTGAAATTGTGGAACCGAAAGAAAAAAATAGGTATTAGAGATGTGCAAAAAATGTGTTTTGATCGTCTTGATCGTATTTTTTCGTATTCAAGGTGTAAGAAGTTAAACTATGTGATTTGTAAAAAAAAAAAATTTTTTATTAGTTATATATAATCAAAGTTAATCCATAGTATACTCTTTTACAGAAATTGATAAAACAAATATTGTTTGGGGTTCTAACAAGGAAGTTTAAAGGTGTATGGAAGCCCAATACTGTAGAACAAAATTGTCCAGGCGGCAGGGCAGCGGGAATCGGGGTTTGGGCCCCCGCGGAGTTTGCGCAATGAATAGTAGGTCAGAGCCGGACTTCCATAATTTTTTGTCACTATCTATAAAGTTGACATCATCAAATGTCAAATTCAAGCATTAACTGTTTCTTTATTTTTTGCACAAAATTGTTGGTTATTAAACGAACACCATAGAATATTTAAAATTATTGTGTAATATTGGATTTTATATCATCTGATATAATATGGAAAGAATAGATGGCGCCTCTTTACAGTCTTCGATTTAAATGGTCGATATTTTTGGGAGTTTTGTATTTTTACCAAAAATCTTAATAAATAAATAAAAACACGATTTTTAAAAAATAAATTTCAAACATTGTATGATAGTTTCATGTACTTATCACCAATTTTGTGACAAAAGAAGGGCAAGATAGTGTAAATGAGTTTAATCTTATCCTAAGATTGTGGTTGTACATTAAAAAGTAAAAATTTTTATAACTGCTTTTTAGGCATCTACTTTTCACTAATAACAAATATTTATGATACAGAATAACAGTGGTTAATAATGTTTAGTAACATTTGGTACCTAGGTATCCATTGTAACAGTAACCGTTAAATATTATGTGTCTACAGTATGTCGAGCTTAAAAAGTTGATAATGTAAGTTTAAGAAACCAAAAATCTAATTTCTTTTTAAACAAATACAGAAAAAGCAAAAAGGAACTTTAACATAAAATTGTAATTTCTTTTATTTAATTAGAGGGACCTGTATAAATTAAAATTTGCCTGGTCTGCCCAGTAATTAATAATTTTGATCCTTTAAAAGAATGTACTAAATTATTAAATGAAATAAAAGTAACTAAATGTAAAACTTATTTTTTTTAATAATCCACAAAAATACACAAACATTGTGGAAATCATCTAAAAGATAGTTAAGATTGCCTTACTGTACTGCTATTTCCTATGAAATTTTCATTTTCTATAATTCATAATTGATATATTATTATTTATTCGGTTACCTAACGTTACGTCCCATAAGAAGCACCTAATTTAAGTATAAGAAATACTTACCTAAAGTAAAAAATGCCGGGTATGTTACCCTTAGATTTGCAAGACAAAACCATACAACCTCTGGGGAATTTTGTTACGATATTATAAGTAACAAACAATAAACACAAAATTATAGTCACAATTTAATGAACACTAATCACTAAAATAAGAAGGTTTTTATCAATCCAAAAAAACTTCTGCAACCAAAATATAATCACACAAAGCAAAAAAAATCAAACTAATACGGCTCTCACAAAAAATAATGTGTTGTTAACTACACACTGATTTATCAGTGTGTAAGTAGGCAACACATTAAATTATTTCGTGGAATTTCGTTATTGCGCAAAACCGACGGGGCCAACTCTGACAGTTATTTTCATACTGGGCTGGACATTTTTTGATCGAATGGGCCATAGCATTGGGCTTCCATATACCTTTAAACTTTCTTGGGTTTTAACCAAATGGTTTTAGGTCTAAGGTTCTAAAGTTATGCTTGCAGATCTACCCAAAAATACTTTTAAACATACTTTGAACAAAATTAAAAGTATATCAACCTTCTGGTGACTAATGGATTACCTCTTTTAAGGCACGAAGAAATTAAAAATGTACAACAAATTTAAATTATTTAATTTTGCGTTTAAATTTATGGATATTCTAAAAGTTTTTTTAACTTTGTACCGTAACGTTACAAAGAATAACGGATTTATGATATAATATATTAATTGTTTGCTTTGTGCATATTTAGCTGCCATAACTACAATCTTTTATTAATAGAAAATCATACATGAATCAGAGCCCTTATTGAATAATTTCGTATACTTTAATAATACTTATAAACGATCGCCGAAAAATAAAGTTAAAAACGTAAATTACACAATACTTGAAAATGAAAATAAAATTTATATATACAGGGTGTCCCAGAAGTAATGGGACACAGAGCAACAGCAGATTCCTTAGGTCGAAATAATGCAATAACGTACACTTGCCTTATTCCAAAGCTAAAAATAACAAAGATACAGGGTGTCAAACTTTTAATTTTGTTTTCGTTTTCTTAATAATTTCTTAACTGAATGACATAGCGGTGCAAAAATGGGGATTTGGGGGTTTTGTGAAGCGAGAAACTTAAATTCATCCATACTTTTAATGTTGCTGCTACGGCCTACCCCACTTGTTTTGGATGGCATAACTTTTTTTAAGCTTAGTAAGTATATAAACCTGTTTATTGAAAAAGAAGTTACCATAATACCCCCTGCATCAAAAAAATATACTTCATTTAAGTCTCTGGGAGCAACTGTTTTCGAGATAAATGCATTTTAAAGGACCCCGCAATTTTCCAATGGAAAATGGTTTTCGGCCAATTGTTTTCAAACTTTGCAAAGTAATAGTTTTTAACACGCTGATCAAAAGTCCTTATGGACACAAAACCCAAAAACCTCTCTAACTCCCCCAAAATCACCCTCAAAATTCTTCAAATTTCTAGTGTCTTTTAGGGCTGATTTTGGGGTGGAGGGTTAGAGGGGTTTTTGGGTTATGTGCCCGTAAATACTTTTGATCAGCGTGTTAAAAACTATTACTTTGCAAAGTTTAAAAACAATTTGAGGAAAACCATTTTTCATAGGAAAATTGCACGGTCCTTTAAAATGCATTTATCTTAAAAACAGTTGCTCCCAGAGATTTAAATGAATTATACATTTTTGATGCAGGGGGTATTATAGTAACTTCTTTTTCAATAAACAGGTTGATATACTAAGCTTAAAAAAGTTATGCCATCCAAAACAAGTGGGGCCTCCGTAGCTGGCGCTCTCTACCAGCAACATCAAAAGTATGGATGAATTTGAATTTTTTGCTTTACAGAACCCCCAGATTTCCAATTTTGTACCGCTATGTCATTTAGTTAAAAAATTATTACGAAAAAACGAAAACAAAATTAAAAGTTCGACACCCTGTATCTTTGTTATTTTTAACTTTGGGATAAGGCAAGTTTACGTTAATTGCATTATTTTGACCTAAAGAATCTGCTGTTGCTCTCTGTCGCATTACTTCTGGGACACTCTGTATTTTTTGTGACATTGTGACAATACGTCAAAAATTCAAAGTTTTTAAAGCAAAATGTATCTAATTTAATTTAATCTACAATTTAAAATCTATTTTATTGGTAGTTATAGTATAACGTCCGTGATGGCTCTACCGCGATAGCATTTTTCGGTACCGTTTTTTGGATACCGTTAACAAAACTAGGGGAAAAATAGGGTAAACATCTAAAAACCTAGTTCTTAAGCTTTATACTAGTCTTCGTGAACTACTATAAAGAAAACAAAAATCTTAAAAACGGTAACCGACTTGGTAAAGAAATGTTTCATTAATCTTAAAAGGCTTTTTGAGTTTCTTTTTTAGGTGATCTGTAAGTTCGAAAGGGTCAATTAATTTTTGTGCACTCTGTTTATGCACATATCCATATTTCTATTAAGTGTTATTTTTAGTTATATTATATTTGAATAATCGTTGAAATTTAACTGACAATATGTCCTTTATTAATACAAATCCTCCCCATCAAATAAACTGTTGTTACCTTCACCTGAAAATTTACGATGCACGAGGAATATGAATGTCATAAACTCATATATTGTCGCGTATAGCGGTTACAATTTATACATCGCACAACATAAACCGGCTAAACGGATACAGGACTTTGGTTTACTGTTCAGTTCAACCAATAATAACCATGCATAACTATGTCAGCGTCACCAGTTTCTGTTATTTATTTTCGCTACGTTTCCTGGATAAAGAGTGGATAAATGTACATATTTATATAAAAATGGATAAATTTGGTAATAATCAGCTTTTAGGCAGAGTAAACTAAACCCATATTTTCAGTTTTTTCTTGACGTTTTATAAAATATCACTCTTGTGACAAGCACGATGCTGTTAATATTTGTAATGTGTTAGATGTGTTAACCTCAAAATACTATCCCAAAAATAACTTCCTTATATTTTTACGCACAAATATTTTCATCCTTTAATAATAGTTAACTTTTTTATACTGAGTGACAAAGAAAGGTAAAAAATTTATATAAAAAAATATATGTATAGAGCAGACAATGATTAAGTTAAAATTGTGTTAAAGACTAGATTTCCTAAGCATTCATCTCGGCATTCATTGACACGTCTGGGCACTGATCTGATAGGGTAATCCTATCTTTTTGGGGTATCTAATTTCAGCCTACCTCTAATGTATTTTTAAACGCTGTCAAAGTTTGAGGAAGGTGGTTAATGGTGTTGAGTTATAAAATCTACAGTGACTTTGACCACATATGGTCTAGCGTTTTCTTGTTCCAACATGGGGTTTTTAATAGTCTAAAGATATGAAAGGACATGTAGTCGCACTACTTCCTAAATGTGCCGAAGGGCCATCATATTTCCTCTAATAAAAACTAAAGGTGTCCTGCTACTATATCCGATAGCATCCCATGCCATTACACCCACGGTGTTATGGCCTGCGTCTTTTACGTTGCCTTCTTACCATTACCTACACATCATACCTACCCAAGGGAAAGCAAGATTTATCACTGAAGATCATCTGGTTCCATGCCATGAAGGTAGTTGGGTCGATGCTCAGCTCCCATTAGGTGTTGCCATCTAATGAGGCAGTAAGTAAAAATACCTTATTTGGCGACACACCATAGAAATTCCGCCTACGGCTTCATGTTCTTGAAATCACTGATTTACAATTGCCCAAATTAAAATAAAGCGATCTTTAAAAGCCAAGACCCTTAGCCGGCCATCTTGACACTTTGTTGTGTCTCTACTACGTCCGGTGTCCTTACCTCTGTATCCCTGGCCTACTTTGATCCATGCCTGATAACATTTTAAAATGGTATGTAAAGATCGGCCTGTTTTTCTCCCAATTTTTCTAGATGACACACCTGCCATACGTACGCCCACAACTCGCGGTCTCCTAATGTCACTTAGCTAAGGAATATGACCAAATCTTCGAACTTGAGACCTTTTGTCTGTTAAAATAAAGCAGCAATGAAATGTTTAATCACAAATCTGAGCAAAATTTTTAAAACTTTAATCGGAAAGGACCGAAAACAACATAAAAAAGGCAAGATTATGCTACAGATAAGGCTGAAAACTCAAAAAATTGTTACTGAACTGAAAATAAATACACGTGTAAAATATTATTAAAATGGGATTATAAATACTAAATGTTTACCTTTCTTTGTCACCTGTAAGTATATTCTGGAACTATCTTAGACTTACCCATTACGGTAAAACTTGAGAATACACTCACCTGAAACAAAGATAAAATAATTAGAAACAATCATTTCCATGTATATATCGTCACAGATAATACTACTACGGATAAGATGAACCATTCAATGCTATATTTTTGATACCCCTAATGGACTTTGGCTAACGCGAGCCGATGTCCATCGAGAGATTTTCGCGCTATCCTTGAACGAAAGTTAAACAGTGTTGCCGGCAGGCCTTTACTATTGGCGTGATGAAACGCGACTAGAAAAACACAATCCGTTTATCACGCCACTTTCGCTACTTCGTGTTCGATAAAGGTAGAAGCGACAGACATTGGCAATGTCGCACGGTTTGTTTCGCTGGGACAGGGTTACCGACTTAATTTTATTCGCATTTACCAGAGCATTGATATCCTGAACTGATTCAAAACGCCCCATTTAAATGAACCATCTATTCGTAAAAGCAATAAAAAGGCCTATTTATTTTTTCCCTCGTGCATTGCACTATTAACCGTTAGAAAACTCTGTTAATTATGGGAAAAAAGAGATAAGTGTAACACTAGGTAAACACGTGAGGGTTTCGCCAATTTATTTGTGGCTATTCAGCCGAATAGATCTTAACCTTTGATACTTTTAAACAAAAACACGGATCCCATTTAATTCAAGTATGAAAAAGTGGGGTTAATTGGCATAAGATGACCATTACCCGGGTCTAATTTTGTTAGTTACATGTTATTGACGGATAAATTATAAAATATACTTAAGATGGCGAATTACCATAAGAAGCTAGAAAGGTTTTTGACCTTATCAACCCCATTCATTAGATAGCAGCTCGTAAAACTTGGATCAGGCCAAAACAAAATTAGTTACTAATGTTTTGTCGTTAAATTATCTTCAACGATTTGAAATGTATAAGAATAATAATTATTTTGTAGTTGAAGGTGCTAAGCAATAACCTGCGAGATTTACTAAACTGTGTTTTTCTTTTTAAATGATTTAAATGATTTTTTTGTTAGATGTTAAGATACACTTTTTTATTGTTTTTATATTGTTTTGACCAACCATATATATCTTATGATAAGAGTAAAACAAAAATTAAGAGCAGTGGTAAATATAATACCCCGTTTCACATAACAAATGATAAACACAGACATTTTAGATACCGATTTACTTATTAAAGCCTATGAGATATACTATATAAATGACAAGAAAAATAAATAAGGATACTAAAACATTATATTCTGTCTCGAGTGTTTACCAACAATGTATAGCTGTCGCTTTCTTTGTCAGAAGTCAATTCAAGACTGGCGCCCTACTGTTGTATTTTTTTTAAATAAGTATTCATAATAAATTAATTGTGCTATTGGCAAAACATTTTATTTTAATATATACAGGGTGCCCGAAATTCTTAAGAGATAAAAAAATGGTATCAACATGCCTCGAAAAATGCATCCTTAGTTGGCTAGTCCCCCCTCCCCAGGAATAAACCCCAAGGTCACGTTTGGCGTAATATCTCTGGAACCGTTGAAGATAGGCCAGTTAAATTTGGTGAAGTTATTTATTTTCTGATCTGGCATGTAGCTGATTTCCCAAATTATATAAATTTTTCTAGGGGCATTACATAAAGGGTGTATGCCTGGTATATTATGCCCAAATATTTGCTTGTGGTATTTTAGTACTTTTAGCATTAAATAATAAAACTTTTATGAGTTTTACACAAAAAAAAAGGAATATTTAGTCGATCTTTGTATCCATAACAAAAATCTACGAAAATTACCAGTATTGGCTTTTGGATCGGCCCTGTCGATTTTATTTCGGGGGGCACATTTTGGGCTTATTTTGAACCGTCGCTCAACAACCTAGGGGGGGTGGAGCTTCACTCCCAAATGCTTAAATGGGAAAGGAGTCGACTGAGAAAGCAGCATACGTTTTTCCCGGTTGACATGCTTATCTGGATTAGTTCATTAAATAACTGTATGTACTATTAGCGCACCTACCGTTTTCATAATAAAGTTCATTATCGATACTCTTTCCGCCTTGAGTAAACCATTTTAGGCAAGAAAAAGATTATAAGCCGAAATAAACAGAAAAATCCTTGAGATACAAAATTTTACATAAATTGAATAAATAAGTTCCAAAGAAAGATAAAAACTAACTGCATTATTTATTATTTTTTACACAAGCATCAATTCCCAAAAAAGCAAGGAAAAAATTTGCTACCTAAAAAATAGTTCCTTTAGGGTGAAAAAGCTTTATTTTTTGGGGGGGAAAAAATTAAAAATTTCGGCTTTCGATTATGGTTTTATAAAACGTATTTTCTTGAAAACTACTGCATCAAATTCAAAAACTAGAAAGCGTTGAAAGAGGATTCGATGTCTTAAAAATGAGGTGTCATTGACCCCCTTCCCATTTAAGAATTTATGAGTAAGCTCACCCCCCCTAAGGGGGTTTTAAGTGACAGGGTTTAAAAATAAGCGCAAAATGTTCCCCCTCGAAATAAAAATCGACGGTCAAACATTTTTCTTACACTATAGATATGAAAATCGGCCTTGTTTGTTTTTATTGGCCCACCCTGTATATATATATTCGCAGGTATTAAGTCCCATTGTTTTATTATTTAAATTAAAAATATTACTTAAAGAACATCACCATACATATTCCAATAATGTTTTGAATTACACATTAGATAAAATTTATAGGGTTATAAGGTTATCATTTGACATTGGTTTGGTATATAATTTCCAGTATTAATTGATTGTTATTTCTTTAATAGCATTTCCATGTTTAAACAATTATCTTGGTTTCTAGTACCTCTATAAATATTTAACTAATTAAATTAATTCTTATTCAAGTATTGGATATAAAAAATAAATAAAAAGATATAATTCTTTTTATTTTTCCGATATTTTGTATTGCTTCCGTTTTGATCAGAACCAAACTAGTAATTTCAAATTTTAAATGGCACCACCAGATGTTTTCTCTTAATTCGATAGAAATCCTGTTTATGGTCATAAGTTATATTTTTCAAATAAAATGAGGTTCCTTAGCATAACCTGAAAGAGCATTTTGTTACAAACAATTTGGTACTACTAAGACGGTAAATAACTTGATAATATAAGGTAATAAATTGATTATTTTATTCTTAAAGGGTATAAGTAAAAAAACACAAAATAATAATAAATTTATCTTTTTAAAGCTACTCGATCAGTGGCCGCAACTAGCTTGCTGATTTTGGGGGCTTGAACCCCGGTTTATAAGTCGATTTGGTAACAGTATATGATGTTTCTCTAAACTTATTACAGTACGTATTTCACAAATGCCTGAATTTGACAGAAGTCCTCTGCCATAAACTTTGTTCTTCGATATAATCTACGTTTTTAGTTAAAAAAAAAACAAAGTTATAAGAGACATTTTTATATACATACATACATAATATGTAAGTAAAAATATATTGAGTTTAAAACTTAACACTTTTAACAACTTAAAAAATAAAACAAGTTCTGTTGAATTAAATTCTGTTAAATTAAATTCCTTCTGAGTAAATGAAGATAACAAAGTTATAAAAGACATTTTCATATCAAAAGCAAATAAGTCTTTGTAGTAGGAATAAGAATAAGGTAATGGCATGGCACTTATAGCAGATACTTATACTATTTTGTGGCTATCGGGTTTGGGAGGACTAATTTGTGGCATTACCATCGTGTTTGGGGAGGGGTAATCTTGAGCGTGGGAGGGCTAAGCCCCTCCCCAGCCTCCCCCTAATTGAGCCACTGTACTCGATCCAAAATGAATGGATTTAACGTAGTCAATTCACTCTAGATTGGAATTTTAAAATCTTGAAGCAGAAGTGTCAAAAAATTACATATAAGGTGTTGTTGTATATATAGCATGAAATATTCTATCAAAGTAACAGAAAATAAACTGGTGGTCCCATTACAAATTGGAAATTACTAGTCATTTCTGGTCAAACCGAAAGTAATACAAAAGAAATAAATAGATTAAACGATGCATATTATGTCAAATACTGACGTACGAAATTTAATTTTTTTAACTAAAAAATTAAAACGTTAAAGAGAAAAGCCCTCCAAAACCATCCGGTATATATAAACTATTGTTTTTTTTTTAATGTCGGCCAAGCAGCAGCACTCAAGGTTGCAAATAAGTATATTAATTTAAAATCAGGTATATTTTTCTATCTAATCTTACCCTTTGCCTGGCTTGTTCAGTAAATTGTGTATTATGAACCACATTTAATATATTATTTGAAATATTTCATTTGGTCTATTTTTATTTTTCCAACATATACATCCCAAAAGATTTGATACTTTGTAGTAAATTTGACAAGGATCGCTTAACAGCAGGAAGCAAATAATACGTAAACTTCTTAACAAAACCAAAGTATCAAAGCGTGTCCTAATTCCAAAGTAAAACAGCTTCGCGTTAACAACTCTTCAAACACAAATAGGCCCGTTTTACTGTAACTAAACGACAAGACAAACATGTCAGGTGCCCAAAAGAAAGATCTGACACAAAATTTATTTCTTACTTCCGCTAATACCCCCGAGATTACGTTTATTCGTGTATAAAGACAGAAATGTGTAATTTTGTAGAAATGATTGTATATTAATAGATTAGTATAGCTCAGCAACATTTATTTTAAGCAAGATAATTAGAATTTAAATTTAATTTGTATGAATCTATATGTATGGTAAAAAATCGGTAAGAAAAAGGTGTTTTTCTCTGTATAAATCATAATGTGTATCTTAGGTCCAACCTTAGGAAAAAAAATTTTACTTTCCTGTGTATCAGTTTCAGGTAATATAACTAACTAAATGAAAACAAATTTTACATTTGTTTACATTGACTGCTGGGGAAAAAATTATAAATAAAATATTATTTATTTAATAATACAGAAAGGGGTTTTCATTAAAATTGGGATTGTAATAATGACCCTAATCAAATGATGTAAAAACATTACTTATAATATATTATTACAACTAGATTTTTTACTAAGTTAAGGAGGTATTTTATTTTAGAAATTTAAAAAAAATTAAAACAAGTTTTCTCATATTTCAATAGTTTAGATATTTTCGAAATTCAAATTATTTTAAAAGTTATAGCTAAAGATTGTTCGGCGCTATGAAGCTAGAATCGAAAGTTCTGATTTTTGACTTAAAGTCTAACATTAGGAAGAAGTGCTCGTATTTCTAAGAGAAAGTAAAATATTTAATTTGAAGTAGAAAAGGCCCGATATATGCAGCCGTAGTCGTGAATAAAAAATGTAAGTTAAATGTATTTCTATCTGTTTTACTACCTAATACTTAACTTAAAACTTTAAAGCGTTTTTCAAAACCACTTTTTTTAAAACTTTGTCATAAAAACTCAAGTTCTAATGGACCGATTTTCTTTAAAGTAAGCATAATTTTTTTTATCCCCCTATATAGAGACTAACAAAAAACAAAAATTTTCAATTTTTACTATTTTTAAAAATTCAAAAGAGATATAATTGAAAAAAAACCCTTCTGTTTCTTTTTTTTTTTTAAATTTTTCTTGGTTCCTGCCATAAAGACATTTGTACTAATAAAAAGTCTACCATATTTTTATTTTTTAGACAAAAGAAACGGAATCGTGACAAGATGAACCCCCCTTTTACCCCTCTACTTCAACACTTAACTTTGTGAAAATATTTTTTTTTTTAAAAAATAAATAAATGAATAAAAAAGCCAAAATATTTATTGTTTTTTTATCAATCGTCAAAAAACCCCAAAATACAGGGTTCTAGAACAAAATCCTCATTAACAAATGCCTGTTTTATTTAAGCTAAAAAAAACTAAACTTTCGATTTAGAGTTTCGATTTTTTATTGCAATTATCGAACATTTGAATTAGTATTAAGAATTTCCTTTATGAAGATACTGATGCCTTTTTTGAAATTGTATTGTTTTGCCTTTAAGGTTTTTTATCTTTTTTTTAAATAATGTTCTAATAAAAATTAGAACTCCCTACTATATCATTCATTCAACGATTCTTTGAAGGCGGGTACCCCTTTTAAAAACTGGAACCAGGATGTTTATTTTCCGCCTGGGGGCTTTAATTTTTTTTTGTTATATTCTGCAATAAAGTATTTTAATTCACCTATTATAGATAGATATGCCAAAAAAACAAATGTTTTTTTTAAAAATCTTTTTTATTTATTTTTTTTTCAAATCATTATCTTAAATGTTTCTATACTCAATTTTTCTTTTAGGTATCTAAACATTTTATCGTTATTATAACTTAATGTTTCAAAAAAAAACTTTTTTTATTTAAAGAAAAATAGGTCAAAACATTTTTTATGCAGTTTTTCTTTTGAGGCTGATCTGTAGTCCTAGGGTTTTGCCATGCGTATATATATATATATATATATATATATATATATATATATATATATATATATATATATATATATATATA
>JAHBCN010019462.1:0-15955 GCA_019359885.1 Listronotus oregonensis
GCTTTTATTCAAAAAAAAAATTATATAGGGTGTTCCTTTTAAAAAAAAGTTAACTTATTCATTTTCTTAACTTTTTGATGCTCATTTTTTCTTTCATTATGCTCAATAGATAATAAAAAAAAACTATAAAATTTTTTATAGGGGGAATTTTTTTTTCTATCGTTTTTAGTTATAGTGGTCAATGGGTCAAAATATAAATGAAAACCCTGTACTTTTGGAATTATACAAATTTGTAATGACGTCATTTTTGTTTATGTTTGTTTAGAAAAATTCCAAACAGCAGTGACAGCAAATTTTTTGAAAAATATTTATATTTTGGGTTATGTGAAGTATTCGTCACTGTCAATCAAAAACATTGGTGTGTCAACTTGTCGAAACTTATTTCAAAAAATATTAAATAATCCCAAAAAAAAGATATAATAGGTATAATGAACAATCGCAGATGAAAATTTTTAAAATTTTTTTTTCTTTTTTTTAAACTAGAAAACGAACAAGTCTGAAACAGAATCGCTTTTCAAATTGAGAATGTTATACCCGGGGCCCCGCATATGCAACAAAATTAAGCTCAACAACGATCGCAAAAAAAAAAAAAAAAGGGGATAAATCAGACCAGGATTACGCTTCCAGTATTTTTTTTAAAAAACCGCAAACACCAAAATTAAACATAATGAAAAATTTAATTCGGGACACAATTTATTCTATGTACACCAGAAAAGAATATGTGACTTGGGGCAAAAATAAGGCAAAAGTTCGGGGAATAAATTAAATTTTTTTTGTTTTTTTCATCGACTCCTTAAGAAGATGGAAAAAAAGTATAGGCTTCAAGTGAAATAAATTAAATATTAGAAAATATTTGAGGGATGAGATATTACCCAAAAAAAAAATTAATTTTTTTTAAGGGGGAGTATATTAAAAATAAATTTTGTTGGGGAAAATTTTTTTACTCAATTTTTAAAATTTGACGAGACGTTTGTTTATTATTTACATAATATAATAATTGTAATTGTTAAGTTTGTTAATAAAGAAGTACTACAAGATTATTTTTTTTTTTTAGATTTTTATAGACGAATGTAAAAATTATAATATACTGCTTAATCATCATTTGTTAATTTCTTAACATATAAAAAAAATAACGAAATATTAATTTGTGAGGGGATACAAACAAAATATCTAATTATCTTTTTTTTCGCCATACGTTTTTTCTCACCTGGATGGAGTAATTTTAAAAAAAGGGTCTAATTTCGACGTTATAAAAATTTTTTAAAATTTGGGGGGCATATATTGATAACATACAAAATCAGAAAAAAATGTTTATTAATGATTTTACTTTTAAAAACTAGCACTTTTTTTTTTTATGACCATACCACTAAAAACGTTTTCTATAATTCTATAGTGTGCTATACCTATACTAAAAAAAGATTACAATAAATTAACGAGTTTTCACAAAAAATTCCTTTTACTTTTCGGGCCAAATGAAGAAATTTTTAAAAGGAATTAATTTGGGTTTTTAAACGATCTAGTTTAGTAGTTTGTTACAAAATTTTTTATACTTTTTCCAAGCATATCTGCATCAATCTTAATATCGGACAATGAATTTTAAGGACTAGAATTAACGAACCCCGTTTGTAGGCAGGGTGTTTGGTATAGTGATCTGTTTGTTTTTGTTTTGGAAAAACGTAAACAAATTGCCAGTTTCCCCCAAAAACCAAAAATCGGGGAAATTCCTTGAAAATGTAATAAAATTATTCAAAAATATTTGTTTTTGTGTTAATATAGGCAACATCGATTACATATAAACATTTATTAATATGACAGTTCCAAGCACCGACAACAAGGTTTTTTTGGGGCTTTTTCTGCATTATTTTAAAAAAAAAATGATAGTAAATCAGGTGTTTTTAAGGGACTTGATGTCATTTTATCTCTTTCTAGTAAGTTGTATTTTTTAATAACACGTTTTGAAACCCGGGAAATCGATCAACAGGAACCAAAAATTTAGAAAAAAAAGTAAATGTCATATCTGTCTGTCACTTCAGATAATAAACTAAAATAGTTTTCCGGCTTTAAACATAATTTTTAACAATAAAGAATCATCGATTTATAAAAATGTAATTTATGGTGCAAATTTCCATAAACATTGAAAAAGATTTTTTCCGGAGTTATGTTATTCAGTGTCTTTAATCAATGTTGCCGATGCAGTGAGTTTAAAGAACTATCCTCCTTGCCCCCCCCAATATATTCATGCCAAACAAGGTTTTTTTTTCTTTATTTCTATTCAAGAATTGTTGATATCGGACCTGCAAAAATAAGGCCAAGCCCCCTTTTTTTTTTAAATTGGATTTTTTTGACATTTACCTTGTTTTGTGGTAACTTGCTTTTCCCCAAAAAAGGTGCTATGTCGCCTAAGGCCTCAACGATTGTCTCCGGGGGGAAAAAACGGCAAATCCGGGGGTATATTGCCAATACCTTTTTTACAACCTTGTACGATATTTTCGAAAGAAGCTTGATTCCAGTCTCTTCTTCTTCTATAGGAAAATCTTTTTAATCCAGCTATAAATAAAATTAGTAGAAAAATGGTAATTTATGTTTTATTTTATAAAAAAAAAAACGTGCACTTTTTTTAACTAGTTAATTAGTATGTTACTTGTTTTAAGGTAGTTCACTCGTAAACGGTTTTTTTTAAAAAATTAAATAAAATTGCAAAAAAGGGTTTAAAAAAAGTCCTTTTTTCCAATTAAAAAAAAATTTTTTTTTTCGTCTGTGAAACGAGATTTAAAAAAAATTTTTTTTAAAAGGGTAGGTGGGCCAAAAAAATGTACTGCTGTGATAAAAATTTAAAGGGGAAAAAAAAAAAACCAGACTTGTGCCAACGTTTCTTCCAGTTCTTAAAAGCATGCCAAATAATCGTCTTCAGGTATGGCCTTCAATGCACGTGGGGTATTCACGTTGAACCTCTTCAATCGACTCAAAACGGTATCCTCAAAGGGTTTTTTTGACTTTTCGAAACAGCCAAAGTCACACGGAGCTCAAGCAAAAAAGGCGGCTGAGCAAGGATTTAAGTAGAATTTTTGGCCAAAAAGTCTGGAATAACCAATGCAGTGTGAGATGGTGTATTATCGTGATGCAAAAACCAAGAGTTGTCTCGCCACAATTCCGGCCGTTTCTTGCGAATAGCCTCACGCAAACGACGCATAACATTCAAATAATACTCAGTATTGACTGTTTGGGGGGGCAAAGGAAATTATAGTGCACTACACCACGATAATCGAAGAAAACAGTCAACATGACCTTGATTTTTGAACGATTTAGCATTGATTTTTCGTGGCCGTCGTTCACCTTTTTCAAGGTGTTCACTGTTTGGGTTTTGGTTGTTTCCGGGCGTTGAGAGATCCAAGTCCCATAAAAGAAAATGAGTTTTATAACGTCCTGATAGTTGGCCAGCATCTCTGTATCGTTCTTTTTTTCATGAAATTAAGAAATTTTGGCACCAAAGGGATTTCCTTTCGAGACCCAAATGATCCTTCAAAATCGCTTGAATCGATCCACAGGATATATTTACCATATCCACAAGGTCTTTAATAGATCTCGTGTTTCAAGTACTAAATCCTTCATTTTCTTGATGTGTTGCTCGTCAATTGATGTTGATTGTCGTCCAGAGCGTTCCAAATCAGGCATGTTCTCGGCCCTCTTTGAAGTCTTTATACCACTAATACACATTTTTTTCAACATGGTATCATCGCCGAATGCCTTATGAGCATTTAAACTGTAGGCACAAGAATTTTTTATTCCGTAAGCAAAATTTATTGCAGTTCCTTGCTCAACAAAATCAGACATCGTAAAAATCGCCAAATCAACTTTTTTTCACAAAACCACGCCTAAACTAAATACTAATGATATTAGAGACGTCAAATTCTTACCTGATGTTTTTGGTGGTAGAAATTTAAAAATAAAACAATTTGCTCAAATCCAACCCCGGGAAGTTTAAATGAAATATTCACGTTAGTTTTTGATCACAGTAGTAAAATGGTGTAAAATATTGCTGAATAACGTACAGACCTCATGTGTTGTGTGTACTGTTTTCTACAAAAATAATATATTCAAGCATTGAGATCCTCTAAAGCGTATTCGATTTTATTTGGAACAGCGGTAAATTTGTGGCCCATCTAAAATACTGTATCACAAATTAAACCAAAATAGGAAACAATATAATGATCGCATCTGTCCCGGCCAGTTCAACAATCAATTTTTGTTAGAGAGAGATGGGCGAGTTCGGCACGGATGGCATGGAAGAGACGAAGATAAAAGATGTTTATCCCAATCTCGATTTGACTTGTGGACGGACCGGGCTTTACTTACTATAAGGCGAAAATTTAGTCTACGACTGTCGCTAGTGAACTACCTTAATGTGACTGCTGTGTTTTATTAAAAACACAACCCTTTCCAGTAATGACGGGTTTTTGCCTTCAGTCTATCTCAAACTTTTAGGACTGTCTAGATATTCCTATGTTATTAGACTTTAGTAATTTAACTTACCGATCGGCTTGTCTTCGGTAACAGCTACATTTGGATCGGTTTCATTCTGTACTTGTACCGGTGCACTTTCTTCCGGTACAGTTTGACTAGTATTTTGCGCTGAACTCTGCAATGGTTTTTCGACAGAGTAACTTCGGTAGTCTGAAATTTCAAGTTAAACAAAAAACTCATTTTCGTCACCTTACTAAGTAGTTAAATGGAACAAGTTACTTTCGTTTTTTATCACTCTATTTCTACAAGCATTTGGGACTTTAGTTTCCTAAAATTAGTACATTTTTGAATTGAATGACTCAAAAACCCCACTGGAGGTCAAAGAAATGCAACACCCTACAGAAATTTATGTATTTCAATAAAAACTATATGTTTTTATTTTTATGTCGAAATACACTGCTCGAAAAAAAAAATAACGGAACACCTTTTAGTCCATTTATGACTTTTAAGGCGTTAATTACATTTAGACAAAGCTTACATTATTTAAAAGACACACATTTTCTCACAATAAATAAAAGAATGTGTCATATGATTAATCATTTAGTCCTAAACAAAACATACAAATTAAAAAGGGTACAAAAAACAAAGTGTCAAAAATATAATATAATATCTCCTTTATTATTCATCCTATCAAAAATATTTATGTAGACAATTTAGAAAGCTGTATTTTTTGTTTCTCTTATAGTTTTTGAGATAATAACGATTATTTTTAAAATTTAAAACGTCAATATCTCAAAAACTATAAAAGCTATAAGAAATTTTATCTGACATGAATTATGTATTTTTACAAGACCACTAATTTAAGCTATACAACCCTTTTGTCTAAATACACCAAGCTAATATTTTACAAGTTTATTAAAATGCGTTTCGTTAATTTTTTTGAGCAGTGTATATCTCTGATAATTTCTTTTGTTGCATTATCTCTTTCCTTCGCGTTTTTAAATGATTTTTTTTTTTTTTTTGAGAAATACATGAAAAGAAATTTTGGATATTTTAATCAATAAGGTTTACTTGGATTATTATTATTATTTTTTTTTTTTTGGCCAAAAGGTGTGGTTTAAAGTTCAAACACAATTTTAATATGCCAAGAAATCCAGCAAATAATCGGTTAATCCGCTTAACGCAATTCGAAAGAGGCCGTGTAGTTAGTTTGAATGAGGCTGGGTGAGTAATCGAGAAATTTCCAGAAGACTGCAGGTAAATCCAAGTATAGTTTTGAGGGTTTGTAGGAGAGGGACCAAAGATCATACCCATTGCCATCGTGGGGGTTCCGGAAGTCCCAGGCATATAGAAGGGCGAAATTTGCGCCATCTCAGATTTTTGGCTCTACGATACAGACGAGCGACAATTCGCCAAATGTGGGATGAACTAATGAGACCTCTTTGTGTTCCTTTGACACATCAACATAGGGCTCGCCGATTAGAGATGGTGCAGACTAAGAAAAAACTGAAATCAAAAATGAAATTCCATTTGCTCCAGTGACGAGTCCAGATTTTGTTTCATATTCCAGGGGTAATAGTATAGAGTCTTTCGGGTGCTAAATAATTTGGGAGGTCACTTCTAGGATTTATTAATGGCACGTTAAGAGGGGGTAACGTTTTAAAACTTTTTTTGCATTTTATTAAATTTGATTTCCTAAATGGAGAACCTTATTAGAATATTGTGTAAAAATTTGAGAGAAATCGGAGCAAAACTAATGAAGATACAGCGTTACCTGGAAAAGAGATTATCTAACAAAAAAACTTGGGTTTTTTGATTTTATAGGATCCAGCACCTAGTTATGAGAGGCACCGCAATTCTACTTTTTTCCGAGAGGCTTCCAAATAATTGCTGCCATTACCGTATTTTTTATTATTTCTTCATGAAAATTTTACTTAATATTCTTCAAATGTAATACTTTAATGTGGCATGAGTTTTATTAAATAGATTTTACTGTGTCGTCCAAAAAATTTCGCAAAAATGTGTCTTTTCTTGCACGAATTAACGTCACCCCTCCCCTTAGCGGCTCGCCGTTACATTGATGAGGTGTTACAGCCAGTTGCACTTCCACTTGCTCAAGGCATCCAAAATGGCATTTTACAACAAGACATTGCTAAACCACATATAGTCTTGAAAACAATGAACTTCTTGCCGGAAAATAACACACCAACTTAGGAACGGCCAGCAAGTTCTGCAGACTTCAATTCAATAGAGCATGCGTGGGATATAATAGTACGCAATCTTTAACGATTGCCACAGCCTCCTGCAAATCTAAATAAACTCTAACGAGCCTTCAAAGATCTGGGCACGTATTCCAGAAATCGACATAGATAATTTAATTTTGCTGATGCTCCAAGAGTGATAGAGTATATTAATATCCATGGTGAAGCCACTTATTATTGAAAATTTTAGTGACCGTCTACATAAATATTCTGTCATTAAAAAAAAAAAATTAACAAATCTCGTTGCATTTTTTTTGACCTCCAGTGCATATGTACATGGTTATCCAATGAAGATTAGACAGGCCACTTTTTGACTTTACCTGTACTTTTATAAAAAAAAAACTGAAATATCCATCTTATATATTTTTTCACGCCAAATCCAAAAATGATACATTTTTAATTTAAAAACGTCCATTTTCTACACGTTTAAGTCGAGAAAATGTTTGTCTACCCTGCCATTGCCACCTGACAGATTGACATGGATATGATGTATGTCCGGTGAGTGGCCCAAAGAATATAAAAAAATGCAACAAACAGACAAGCTTCTTAAAAGTTTTACCGTGGATGAAAGTTAATTTGAAAGTGTTGTAAATGTTCTTATGAACCATAACTGTTATCAAAAATAGTATAACAGAAAAAGTATTATTGTGAATACGAGGATGGGATAAAAAGTTTCGGGTCTAACCCCTAGAGGGCGTGGGTTGCCGTCATAGGATCGCATATTTAAATAGGCTTCGATTCTATTCTATTATCCAATTATGGCTTTGGCTGCCAATCTTTTTTAATTCCAGTCCGTTAGCCAGCACCCCCCTTCCAGTCATATGCGCGATGTCGCAACATAAGCTTTCCCGGGCTTTCTCTATGGAAAATTTAAATAATCGGGCTATGTGATATTTCGACTTTCCAACGCTTCCAAACGCGTGTTCACTTGATGAAAGTCGAAACGTTTGGAGAGAAGTGCGTCAGTGGTTTAAAGTTGTTTAAAGTTATAAAGTTTTGTCAAGCATAGAGAAAATTAAGATACATGCAGTTATAAAATATTTTCACATTAAAGATTTACTTCCTAAACAAATTAAAGTAGAGTTAGATGCTACTTTAGGTGAGTGAGCGCTTTTATTTTCCACCGTTAAAACTTAGGTTGTAGACTTTAAACATGTCCAGCATTCCGGCAGGCCAAAAAGGGCAACTTCTAAAGAAATTGTGCTGAAAATTAATAAAATCGTTTTGAATGATCGCCGGAGAAGTTGGATGCGACAGCTAAGGCTGTTGGCATATCGAAAGAGCGAACTCACCATATTTTAACTGAAGTTTTAGATATGAGAAAACTATTCGCTCGATGGGTGCCGCTATTGCTTACTTCAGAGCAAAAACTCATTTGCATGACCAAGAAAAAACAGAAAAGTGTTTGACACTGTTTAAGCGTTCCCCAACTATATTTCAATGCCAATTTGTTAGTGTTGGTGAACTTGGGTCCACCACTATACGCCGGAGACAAAACAACACTCAAGACAGTGGACAGGGAGGCAAACTGTTTCCGAAGAAGGCAAAGGCAATTCCATAACAGGAAAGTATGACAACAATTTTGGTATATCAAAGGCATTATTTTTATAGACTATCTTGATAAAGGATAAACTATAAATTCTGAGTATTACGCCAACTTACTTGACTAGTTGAGCCAAAATATTAATGAGAAAAGTCCTGGTTTGCGAGAAAGAAAATTGAACTAGACAATGCACCTTGCCACAAAATTAATCCGTAAGGCTTCAAGTTGGTTTCTCATGCACCTGATTCACCAGATTTGGCGCCATCGGATTTTCATTTGTAACCAAATTTAACTACTGAACTACAGGGAGACTATGTAGAAAAATAAAAAAAAGTTTAAGCAATATTTTGCTCTTTTCTTACTTACACTGGAAACTTTTTATCCCATCCTCCTATCTTATTATTTTCTTAGCACAAAAGAAATAATTTATCCAACTAAACTAAATAACTAAAAGTTTAACCAAAAAAAAAAAAAAAAAAAACAAATTGTAAGACTTACCTTATCTAGTTTAATTTCTTGTCTTGTTCATCATAGTTAAAATTTTGTTACCCACAGACAGGAGGAGCTACTACCTTGCTATCATTAAAAGCCTGCTTCATAATATCCAAAATGAGGCCTTTTTCCGGGACCTTTGCACTTGGACTATCTTCTATAGGAATATTTTCAGGTAACTTGTCTTTCTTTGAAGCCTTCAGATTCATATCTACTGAATTATTTAGATCTCCACAGACATTAGAATTTGTATCGATAAGCTGTTTATCTGACTCTGCCGAACATGATCCTCCTATTAAATCAGGAGTGGTACAATCTTTTGACTCTAAGTTTGATAGCTCGTCCATGAGGAGGATATCGCTTTCTTTGTTTGCCTGTAATACATAAAATATTCTAAAAACTGTTATAGTGCTAAAAACATTGATATTCACAGACATCTTAATATTTTATTATCTATAGTGCACTATAGTCTAGCATAAAAAAATCAATAAATCAAAAAGAAGTTACTTTTGAAAAAATTCTCTGACTAAAGTTTGCAATTTTCAGGATCGAAATCCCGTTTTGCAATGCCGGGATTAAAAATTAAATCCCGGTATCCCAGTATTGACCCTAATAATATTTTAAATAAAAAATCTAACATTAGTAATAGCAAATAACCACAAACATAAAAAACATTTTTATACAGAGTGTCCCAACTCTATTTATACACTAAATATCTCTGCCCCTGTACATGATACAGAAAAAAACTTAGGATAAGAAATGTATGTTTGGTAACACTAATTTTATTAACAATATTAGTAAATATACAGGGTGTCTCAAATAGAGTTTTCATTATTAAGTACGGTTTTTAAATGGATCGCCCTGTATATTTTGCCAAATTTTGACTCTGCATTTAATTCTACATCAAAAATGTCAAATACACTATACCTCAATTATTGCTTGATAGTTACGTAACTAATAAAGGAACTAAATTGGTCACTCTGACGCTAAAAGAATTATTTTAAAATAATTATGACAGAAAATAGTACTAAAAAACGGTCCGCAGTTTAAACATTTACTATAGGATGGTATGTAAATTGTTTTTCTCCTTTAATCGTTTTTAATAACTACATAAGTAAATTAGATAATACTACAATTATAGGTTGTAATCTCAAAAACCAGCAATAATTGACATATAGAGTAATATACATTTTGATGTATAATTGAATATAGAGTCAAAATTTGGAAAAATATGTCGCACGTTCCACGTATTTAACAATGAAAACTAAAAGAAAAATTATTTGGCTTTTCTCCAGAATAGAGATATTTATATATTAATATTTAAAAATTATACTTTTTTTTATAGATTATTATGGAGAGCTAGTCTGCTCTCGCAATAATAGTAACAAAAAACATGAAAAGAAATAAAAAGATTTAATTCTTTATACAATTGATTTGTTTTTAAGTACTATAATAAAATAATTATTTTTATGAAATACTATTAAAATAGAAAATGAACTTACTTGAAATCATTGGCAACCCGTTATAAGATATATATGTTATTTCAAACGTATTGGTTATCATCGGACGAGTGTGATAACCAATAAGTTTGAAATAACATATATATCTTATAACGGGTTGCCAATGTTTTCAAGTAAGTTCATTTTTTATTTTAATATGCACTTTTCCAGATTTGTGAAAAGAAGTAAAAATTTGTCCAGTTTTTAAGAATGGTGATAAGACTGATATTCAAAACAATAGACCTATTGCAATATTATCTGTACCAGCTAAAATAGTTGAAACCATAATTTATAAAATTATTTACAAATCAGTTTTTAGAAAAAATATATTTTTTTCAACATGGTTTTGTTGATCAAAGATCAACTGTTAGTAACTTAAGCAATATCACTCAGTATATATCCGAAAATCTTGATAACAGATTTCAGGTTGATGTTATATATACTGATTTCGCTAAGGCATTTGATAAAGTGTCACACACCATCCTCATAAATAAATTACGTAATGAATTTGGCTTTCATCCCAAACTGCTTAAATTTTTTTCATTATATCTAGAAAACAGACAGCAAAGAGTAGTAATAAATAGACATCATTCTAAATTTTTTACAGCTACCTCAGGGGTTCCCCAGGGCTCCAACTTGGGACCACTGCTGTTTTTGTTATTTATCAATAGCATAGTTAAAAACATCTCAAATTGTGGTATCTTCCTGTTTGCTGATAATCTTAAATTGTACTCAAAAATTAGGAATACTAACGATTGTCTAATACAGGGGTCTCCAAACTACGGCCCGAGGGCCACATCCGGCCCGCGGACAGATTTTGTCCGGCCCGCGGAGAGCTAGCATACTTGAAAACTCCTTTTAGAGAACAAATAATTTTTATAGCAAATTAAATTTAGTTTACTAAAGTATTCTAATTTTATGTTGAATAATTATTAATATGACATCTACATTGATATGGTCATGGGCTAACTCCGCTAACTCATAACATTTTGTAGGCTTATTGTTATTGTTTTTGTGGTAAGTTGGATAAAGAAACACATAATTGTAATGAGTAAAGACATGTATAATATGCAGTATATAATAACTAACAAATTATTGAAATGAATCAACTAACATTTTATACATTTTAAATAATCACATAACATAATGACATATGAAATACTAATGAGATTTATGTAATTGAGATTTTCCACTGACAATAGTTTGTAGTTGTGGACTAATTTTACTTGTACCAATTATTAAAAGAGATTTAAGATGCTCATCAGTTAATTTCGATCTGTAAACATTTTTTGTGTACTTCATTTTGGAGAAGGTTTTCTCACACAAATAAGTAGTACCAAAAACAGAAAACAGACCACGAGCAAATCTATGCAAATTATCAAATTGTGTCAGTGGAAGACTCTTATAAAATTCCAACAAAGATGAGTTTTGATATTTGTTCTTAATTATATCACTGCATTGTAGATCAATCATTTCCATTTGAAGTTCCGGGGCTAGGGTTTCAATGTCAGTATCAAAAGGATTCTGAAAAATCTTAATTTGATTCGCAATGGTATCAAAGTCCGAGAAACGAGTATCAAAATTTATCTTCAAAGCACTCAAAGTTTCGATTGCAAAATCGATAGGAAACTCAGTCTCAGTAGTGTGGCTGAATATTTCACATGTTTTAAAATGTGAAAAACATTTACTTCGTAGTTGTGATTGAAACAGTCTCAATTTCTTCCGGAATGATTTGATATTAGTGTATAAATCAGGAAGATGCTGGTTTTCTCCTTGCAATACCCAAATTCAGTTCGTTCACATGTTTTGTCAAATCAACATAGAATGCTAACTTCCACAGCCATGCGTTGTTTTGTAATTCAGTAAGAGGGCGATGCTTTTCATTCAAAAAATTTCGATCACTGCTCGAAGTTCAAAAAGCGCTGAAGGACTTTCCCACAACTAAGCCAGCGTACGGCAGTATGATAAGGTAAGTCAGTTTCTCCAATCTCTTCAATAAATTGTCGGAATTGTCGGTGATTCAGCCCAAAGATCTGATAAAATTAACAGTTGATATGACTGGTTTCAGAACGTCAGACATATCCAAACATTTTCCGCACAAAGACTGTTGATGAATGATACAATGTAAGACTAATGGTTTTGAACCACCGTCATTTTCTACAGCCTTTGACACAAGAGCGACCACTCCTTTATCTTTCCCACTCATGTTTTTGCCTCCATCAGTTGTAATACATTTCAAGTTTTTCCATCGAAGGTTCTTTTGATTAATGACCATTTCAACTCCTTTAAAAATATCTGTACCAGTAGTTGTGCCATGAATACTATACATATCAAGAAGTTCTTCGTGCACTTCATAGCTTTTATCTACTCCTCGAATATAAATCAACACCTGAGCAGTATCTGACACATCCGTTGACTCATCCAAGGCCAAAGAAAACCACTCAAAATGTTCATTTTTGTCGAACAGTTGAGAGGATATATTTTCAGCGATGTTTTCTACCCTTCGAGCCACAGTGTTTGCTGACATACTGACAGTTTTTAATAAATTTACCTTTTCAGGGCACATTTCTTCGGCTACTGCAATTATGCATTCTTTGATCATTTCTCCATCGGTGAATGGTTTTCCACGTTTTGCAATTTCAAGAGTCACACGAAAGCTGGCACGAGTTGCAGCCTCTTGTTCAGTTTTGAGTTTTGTAAATGAAGATTGCTGCGATTTCAATCCGCGCTGCATAGCTTCGAATTTTTCTGTCCGCAAACTTCCTGTATATTTTGAGTAATTTTGAAAATGTTTTGTTTCATAATGACGTTTAATGTTATATTCTTTGAGAACGGCTATGCTTTCATTGCAAATCAAACATAGCGCCTTGTTACTGGACTCAATTACGAAATACTGAATGTTCCACTGATCTTTAAATTTTCTGCATTAACTATCAATTTTTCGCTTCTTTTCCATACTACTAATTCACACAAAAAAGCAACAATTCAAATAAAAATACTAGATGTCTTAAACTTAAACACGCACAAACACGTTTTAAGGAGGTATGCAATATTTTATTTAACAACAGTGTCATAGGAACTGACTTGTGGTTGCGCCACTAGCCTTCTTATATATTCCAATTACTGCCATCTAGAAGTGAGTGGAAGACACCAGAACTTTCTCGAACCAACGAGATTATTCTGTACGTGCTATTAGCGCCATCTGTTAGCGATAGAAGGTACTACCTATTTCCTCTTGTGTCCACCAGATGTCGTGTCACGTTACTCCTCATGGCTCGTACTCTACGACTAATCTAGAAATTACAGATAATGACAGGAAAATTAATAATATGCAGTGTTGCCGTTTTGCGGACTTTAGTCCGATTTGCAGCCTTTTTTAAACGTTGTGTACTTTTTCGGACTTTTTTCATCAGTGGACTATTTCACTTCTTACCACCGGCAACAATGATAATATGGTTTTGGCCCTCGGAACTTACTGGAGTAATCAGTATGGCCCTAAGGCTGGAAAGTTTGGAGATCCCTGGTCTAATACTTCAACAAAATTTAGATAAATTAGTAGAATGGTCCGATATAATAGGTCTAAAATTTAAAATAAATAAATGTCATGTATTAAGCTTTCATAGAAAAAAGGCACCAGTTAACTTTGAGTACACAATGAATGGATCAGCTTTGGTACATGTCGAGAGTGTAAAGGATCTTGGGGTAACCTTTGATCCAGGATTATCATTTAAGCTACACATTTCTAATATTACAAACAAGGCTTTACAAATGTATGGATTTATCGTTAGAAATTGTAGACCGTTCAGGAATATTGCCTGCATAAGAAAATTATATAGTGTATATGTGAGAAGTATTCGAGAATATGCTTCAACTATATGGAGTCCACAATACAAAAATCATATAGTTAAAAAATACAAAATAAATTTTTCAGATATCTCTATTATAAAGAAACTGTAGTCTATGATTTTGACATTTCTAAAGGAAAGTTAACTCAATACTATAGGTTACCTAATTTAGAGACGCGCCAAGTATTAGCCTCTGTTGTGTGTTTATATAAATTAATACATAACCGTATTGACGATCCACTTTTTTTGTCTCAAATAAATTTTTATGTTCCACATTACCGAACAAGGGATCCAACGACCTTTTACCTAAATAGTGCCAGAACCAATAATTTTAATAATTCTCCTGTTAAGATTCAAGCTCATTGTGATATTTTTAATATTAGTTTAAATGAACTTAGGAATATAATTGTAAACATAAATTAATTAGGATAAGATAATCTGTTATTAGGTTAAGCTTTATTGTATTATATTGTATTTTCTTCTCCTACTCTATAATAGGGTTTCCCAAACCTGTAGAGTTTGTATTAAATTAAATAAATAAAATATTATTTCATAAAAATAAATATTTTATTATAGTACTTAAAAACAAATCAATTTTATAAAGAATTAAATCTTTTTATTTCTTTTCATGTTTTTTATTACTATTATTGCGAGAGCAGACTAGCTCTCCATAATTATCTGTATAAAAAAAGTATAATTTTTAAATATCTCTATTCTGGAGAAAAGCCAAATAATTTTTCTTTTAATTTGATATTCACAAAAATCAAAATAAACTATAAAAATGAAAATCTGTTTTCGGGAGACCCTGTATATTAACAATACTGTTAATAAAATTAGCATTACCAAACACACGATTTATATTTCAGGGTGTTTGTATCATTTTAGGAGCAGAAATATTTAGTGTATGAATAGAGTTAGGACACCCTGTATAGTTACGTATTATAGGATAGGTAAGTAAAGAATGAAACCACACTTGAAACTTTTAAAAAAGCAAATACAAATTCCTTTATACGTTTTGCTTCGCAATTTAAAATGCGATTTTTTTTATTTTTAAATATTAAATTCGTAGACGTTCACTGCACAGTGCTTGATCAGCCGCAAAAAAAATTTCCCAGAAATTACCAAATTTTGATCAGGATTTTTAGAATTTTAACGTAACAAAGGTAAGTCAACTTCGTTTTGTGCCCCGAAAGTTTAACCTAGGGTCAAGGATACATTTTTAACATTAAAACGGAAAATAATATTTTAAATAAATAATTTTAGGATCGTAATTTTCCATATTCTTTTATAATGAGTTCCAAAATTTCAGTAGCTACCTAGTTCTCCAAAATAACAATATTTCGTTAAAAAGACAAACATATATTATCAAAAAAAAAAAAACAAATTCCCAAATTCAACTTTATTTAATACTGTAATATGTTTTAATTATATGCCCTTTTTAAAGACTAATTCTAATTATTAAATACTAACAGCCCAATTACACGCGACAAAGACTTAAATCATTTTTTAAAATTAAAAAGTCATTTCCGTTTCGACTTTCATTCAGTATGGTACGCGATTGGAAGCTTACGCTTTTGCATGTGAAAAACTGCGGTCAAATGGTGCAGACAGAGTTTTTTTGGGGGTCCTTCTGGGGCTGTGAGCGGTGAAGGCCTAGATCCCTGTTGTGTTTACATTTAGTGTCATGCACGTCATACACAGCAAGCTGGTTGTACGCAATACCAGTAGAAGTCCTTGGTTTGACAGCCATTTTTTATGCGCTTCATAATTTCAAACACTTGGAAAGTTTGAATTTGTGTAAAAATCGGAATTTCTGGGGGCTACAGAGCTCGACATCCTGACTTTCTACCAACA
>JAHBCN010019463.1:0-15937 GCA_019359885.1 Listronotus oregonensis
TATATATATATATATATATATATATATTTATTTAATAAAACCACCAAAGATACTAAAAATTTTCGGGAATTTTTGGAGAAGTTGATACCAATATTTCCAGACTTTTCGGGAAAGATGGAGGAGAAACACAAAACCATCAGAGTTTTTAAAGAAAATCTTCCACTAACTGGGCCTTACAGACATTATCTCAGGAAGGAAATAGTGCAACTCGGAAAAGTGCCTTCCAACTGCATGCGGCTACTTCCAGAATTTCTTTTATTCTCGGGATTATGTTGGTAGCCAAATACTCGGCTTTGATGGAACCCGTTGTCAACGTACTCCAATCTGTAGCCTTGGACGTGGTCAAAGCCTCGAAACACGTTAAAAGAATTTTAATTTAAATTAAAAACCACCGTGAAAATCCGGAAAAAGTGACAGACGAAATTATAAAGGAAGCTACTGCTGTTGCGGAGAAAGTCGGACTGGAGGAGGACAAGGACACGGAAAAAGCATTGAAAATTTTGATCGCTTTACCATGCACGACCTGTACAGTAGAGCGATCCTTTAGCAGCCTCAAAAGACTGAAAACATGGCTAAGAAGCACCATGGCAGAAGATCGCCTTAATGGTCTGATGGCCATGATGAGTGTACACAGAGCTATAATAAATAAAAACCTAAATAATTTTAAATAAATGGTTGAAAGTTTTGAAAAAAAATCCCACAGGTTATGTTTTAATTAAAAATCATTTTTGTTAAAATAAATAATTATTCTGTTTTAAAGTTTATTTGTTTGGGCTGTCAAGGGCTTGTGTTTTATACTTGATATCAGAACCGTTCTTATTAAATCGTCATCGAGGCAAAGACTTCCAAATGTAACGCTTCATGCTTTCGAGACCAGGCGTTCTTTTTTATCCTCCAAAATTGCCCCATTGCCCTCCCCTTAGTCATAAGCTGGCGACGCCCTTGCTTATATATACTATCACTAAGAAAACAATCCGGCCAGACCCTGATCGATTACGACCACTTTTGGACTCCGCCAAAAATGTTAGTTCTCTTCCCGTGTCTACGAATGTTTGTTCACTATTCAAAATGATGTCAAAATTTTCTAGAAAAATCCAAAAATAGTTCACTGTAAAATTTTCCATTGTCTGAAAAGGCCATTCTTGCTTTTAAAAATTTGAAAGGAGATATAGCAGCGAGTCTCATCAATTGATGATCCGCCATGAAGATGCTTCAGAGTTCGCTATTGGTGGCACTTTCTCACGGAAGGTTTGTGTTTTTTAGTACTTTTCTAAAACAGAGCAAAATCATTCATCAGTAGAGAAAGAAGCGGACGCAAGTCTAAGCTTGAGAAAATGGAAACATTTTCTTGTGACAAAGCATTTGGACTCATAACTGATCAAAGATCTTGGCTTTGTTTTTTTGACACTAAAAATCATGGCAAAATTAAAAATAAAAAAAATTTAAGATGGAGTTTTTATTTATCATGTTTTCATTATGACATTATTCATAGACTTGGAAATGAAAACAATGTAGCTGATACGCTCTATTCTCAAAGCTCTCTATGAACATCATGATGCCCTATGCCATACTGGAGTTACTCGGTTTTATCATTGGGTCCGTTGTAAAAAAAAATTACCATTTTCCATTGAAGATGTTCGAAAAGTGACATCATCATGTCCTGTATTGCAGAATCAAAGCCAAAATTTACAGAATAGGTGTTCTCATAAAATCGACATCACCTTTTGAAAGGCTAAATATTGACTCTAAAGGTCCAGTCCATCTTAAACAAGAATCCACACATTTTCACTGTTATTGATGAATTTACAAGGTTTCCGTTTGCATTCCCATGTTCTGACATGACTTTAGCAACTGTAATAAAATGTCTAGGTCAGCTATTTGCAATTTTTGGCATGCCCTCATACATACAGTCTGACCGGGGAACGACACTCATCTCTCAAGAATCAAAGTCATTTTCAGATTTTTATGGTATAGCAACTAGTCGCACAAAGATCAATCCGCAAAGAAACGGTCAGTGTGAAAGATACAATAGTATCATATGGAAAATTCCAAGAACCTCACAATAACTCAGTGGGAACTAGTTTTACAAGATGCTCTTCATTCTATAAGATCTTTTTGTGTACTGCTACTAACTGCACACCTCACGAACGAATATTCAACCACTCCATCGATCTACCAATGGCTGTTCAATATTTACTTGGTTTTCCGTCCCTGGACCAGTTTTCTACAGAAGAAATATTAGAAATAGCAAATGTGAACCTCTCTATAAAAGGTTGAGTTTTAAGTCCAATTCCGACTATCCTCACGTACTCCCAAACGGAAGGAGACCCGCCTCTACCGACATTTAACCCCGCGTGGAGATATGGCATTGAGTCAAAATTTCCTTGACTATGAAAATCCTCCTTCTCCTTTTAAAACACCCAGATTAAAGAAATAGGTGATGTCATTGGCCGTAGGAAGCAACCAGTGCAAATCGCCGCCTTTTCAAAGACACAGCAAAACCCAAATTAGGTTCCATCTTTGGGGCTTCTTATGAAAACCAAATTGAAATTAAAGGGAACTTAATGGCAATTCATCTTTGACTGTCCAGACGGAATCGACAATGCCAACCTATCGCAGGTGTTTTTTAATTACCGCACAATGCTCAAATTGCGTGTTTCCTTCACCCACTGCCTCGCATAATCGTTCTTGGCTGTTTCAATTAATGCTCTCTGATGGGCATTCGGCATTAATGCGCACTGTGCTCTGTATTTCAAAAACCCTCGAACTATGTAGAAGGTAGAGGAAAAGAATGTTATAATATTCCTTATACCAGAGTTTATTACTTTATACCTTCTTGTTATTACCTTTATTTACATTAATTAAAGCCTATATTCTCAAGGTTTCTTTTACTTTTACAGGAGAGAATGCTAAAATTTTTTTCTGTTATCTCAAAACATTTTTTTATTTCTTCACATCTTCAACGGATTTTAACATAAACATTCTTTTACTGCTGGGGATCATCATAGGCCGAAAATCTTTTTTAGCCTCTTGGTTTTTTCCCCATGTATTGACATTTACCTACAAACTAATGATACCACAACAAAATTGATTGAGAGAAATGAAAATCATTTCTGGGGATATAAAAATAAATTTAACCTTAAAAAATATAAATAAAAAAAAAATGGCTCATAGAATTTAATCAGTATTATAAATTGCATTCGGGTTAGTGGCCCGTAAATTACTCCATGTGTTAACCTTATTACCAACACATGGTTAAAAATCGTATCCATATAAATAAACGGGAGATATCAGCTCAAATTACTCCAAGAAAAAAGGGTTAGAGAAGTGTTGCAACAATGTATTTCTTTCGCAACAGAAGATAACCTTGAATGGCAAGAACGCCCACTTCCCTAGAGATGGCTCTACGTTATTATTTAATAATTTTTTTATAGTGGGCCTGTCGGTTGATCAAATTATATTTTCCTATTTACCGATTAATGATTTGTATTTATGGCGGGCATTTAAAATTTTTCCAAAGCAATTTCGATTTATTTTGGTATTTTTTTAGTTGATTGGAAAAAAATAAGTTAAACTTCATCAACTGATTATTTGTTGGTGAAGTTTAAAATTTACCTTAACTAAAATAGATCCAAAATAAACCAAATTGCCTTTTGTTAAAAAAAACCTTAAAATGCGTTTTAAATATTTTTTATTTATTTAATTATTAATTAATTATTTTGTTTTATTGTTAATATTTCCATTTTTCAAATAAACAAACACAAGTTTTTTAAATTTTTGCATGTAAACGGGCATTATTCAATTAAAACACAAAACCGCAAATTAATATATTTATTTTAATTATTATATACATATTTTAATTTTAACTACAGCAAGAATAAATAAATGGTCCACCATTTTTTCATATGGGTAAAGTACGCAGCAACACATCTGGAAAAAAAGCAGTACCTTATTCTTAACCAAGATATTAGTTACTTTTCTTCGCATCTTTTAAACCTATTTAATTTTGTTAGGTATAATGCTCCGAAAAAAAGTAGGTAAGTACGTAGAAAAGTGACATGAAAAAGAAACAATAGAAAAAATAAATAAGAAAAATATAAATTGATATTTCTATATGGCGAGACACAGTGACATATTTTGTACTCTTATCTAAATTACATTGTCATTATTTTAAAAATTAAAAATACACATGCTTAAAAAAGTAGATTTGAATTTTGTATAAACTATGGTAACTAAGATGATTATTTCTAAATACAAAAAAAAACCTATGCTTATTTGGTCTTTTTATCAGTTTTTGTTGATTTTAGGTCTAATTTTTTCAGTTTCCCTACTTTATTCAAAAAAATAATAATTAATTAACTTGATTCCTTTCTTATTATCTTAAATTTCCCAGAATTTAAAATTGGCAAAGGCTATATATAATAAAATTAGTGACTAGCATAAAATCAAACATAAATGAAAAAAAAATCTTCAACATCGCATGCTATTATAAAATACACTTTTAATCAAAATTCTGTGTTAAAACTGACAAAATACTTTTGTGCTTCCTCCACTTTTTTACATCATAAAAAAATAATAAAAACCATTATAAAAAAAAAAAACTCTCCCATTCTCGGTAAAACTAAATCTATTTACAAAAAAAAAAAGCTAAAATGTAAAATACTTGAGTCTAAAAACTTTAAATTTACATCATAAAAGTTTAACATTGAAATCTGTTTTTTACTTTATGTATCAACATAAACATAAATGAATAAAAATTTTAAAAGATGTTCCTCATAAATACATGACGATCAATTTACAGAACCATCCAATGAGGTAAATAGGGCCATATTGATGGCATTCTTCTTATATAAAAAAAATGTGAAATAGCCATCTTGTTATTTTGCCCATAAAATTTGAAAGAATACTAAAGAAAATGGATTAAATTAAAAAAAAAAATACGTCATAAAAATTTTTTAATGGGACCCCTTTTCCTAAATGAGGAAAGCCACAACTATAGCTCTTTTCAGCATTTTTAAAAATCCTGTACCTACATGTTGATATATATTGAATGGTTTTCCTATTTTTCCTAAATATTTAGTAAAACACATACCAGTTTGCCCTTTAACTGACATCTTATTTTTAATTCTAACCAAATTAGCAGTAATTCAGCCTTAAAATACACAAAAGCACAGAACATTATCCTATGATTTTAACTTTTAGTTGTTTATGGGGTTAGCGGTCAACACTATTATACTTTTTTTCATATCGTCTGGTAGACCTTCGATTACATTATAAATTTAAGTCCGTAGGTTAATATTAGAGTAGGTAAGTGTCACTATGTAACACTTTCCAAACTGTATATATCAAATAAGACATTTAAAAAATATGCCAACATGACATTTTCATTCACTTGTTGACGTCGTCACAGGGTAAAAGGTAATGTTTTTAGAATAAATTGTGATTTTTTGATTTTTGAAATCAAATAATGATACAGAACAGACTTAAGTATAAAATAAAATACATTTGATACATTTCAGTAATACTTGTTACAGTTACTAGTTTAGGTTTAGAATTCTTGACTCCTCTAAGCATCACCTCGTCCATCTAACTCTCTGAACAAGTAACCAAGGACTCATAATGTAAAATTATTAAAACTAATAGACATTTTTAATTATTTTAATTTTTGCAAACTACTTGCAATTTTAAAATGGATGTATGTTACAAATTTAAATGTTTTGAAACACATTAAATTAAAATATTTAGATAAAAAGCATGCTTCTGCGTAAAGAAATTGATTACAAAAATACAATGATACCCCTAATTAGTTTTATATTTTAAAAGTATGAAGAAACAACAGTAAAATAATTTCATTTTTATTTATTTTGTTTTATTATAGAAGGAGTAAATAATAATGCTATAACAATGGCACTTCATTTTGAAATATTCATGCCCTTAGATCTGATAATTATAAAACTTTTCCCAGTTTTGAATCTCTTACAATTTCTTTCTATGATGAATGCAAATACATTAGTATTACAGCTCTCAAAGTACCCAAAGTAGTTCATTGAAATGAAGATTTGTTAATTTCTTTTCTAACAAAAATGTTTAGTTTAATTTTGTTAGTCTTTCAAAGACAAGATATCCTTAGTGTTTTAAAACAAGAAAAATAGGCCTACCTACAGCATGGTAAATATAATTCGATTAATTTTAATTTTTCCATCAAAACACTTGAAAGAAAATGTTTCCGAGTAAAAAATTAAATTAAAATACAAAATTATTGCATACCATTAAAAATATACATAAATATTAGGTAGTTCAGAATAAAAATGAAATTATTAAATGATTGTATATATTGTACTTACAATGGTGCATGTTATCCTCGTTTTCCTTTGCAAAAAATTTGGGGCATGCCTCTGCGATTTTCTTCTGTAACAAAATACACTGTGCATGTATGCTCAGCTCAAGCCAATTACTGCTTAAAACAAAATATGCCAAACTTACCCAATAACACAGAAAAACACTAATAATTAAGAAAAAATCTCCAAAACCACGCGGCGACACACACTTTAAAAATAGCACATAAACAATAAGTGAAAGAAAATGGTTCCCATTCCGCAACCATCCCAACAAAGACCTTCCCCACCATGTTCCCCACTTCGAAGGAACCGAGTCTTCAAACGCACGAGGGGGAGTGGGAATTTGCCGTTCGCGCGACTAGTCGCGGAAATAGCGAATTTTTGTACTTTTGAGACGACGGGGATTTACAGAAACAAACCTATTTGTAGAACTTTTTCCGAGTTAGACTATGAATTTTATTTTTTTTTAACTATTTACTAAGTAATTACAAATATCCTATTTATATGCATATTTAAATTATAACCTTCTGCTTTCGTTTATATTTAATAACATAGCGTCCGAGACTATACCTAGTGGAGCTGGTCGCCGACCTTCGGCAGATCTATATCAGCACCGGGGTTGTAACGGAGGCCTTCTTAGCGGAGGCGGATGCTTTCATAAATAAACTAGTAATTAAAATTGAGAAGAGGTAGCCGAACGGCCGCGTCGCCCAGCGTGCTCCTTGCGGATTTATGTTATCGTAAATAAACCTCCGTTAAAACTCCGCATAAATCGCCAGGCGGATGCGGTGGTCGGTTCTTTGCGGAAGTTCCGCAGTAACAGAGGTGGAGTTCCGTTACAACCTTAATCAGCACGCAGGCGAAAAAAAAAGGTATATACAAAGGTTTCCTATCATGTTTACTCTACAGTGTATTTATAAAGTGGAGCATTTTATTAAAATTATGTAGGAGCAAAACGCTCCTACCCGTTGGTTTTTAGTTTTTTGGCAGGTTTTTTTCTTTATATACTTTTGTTTTTCTAAGCTTTAACATAAAATACAATTTATTTGGTTTTTATGGCCGTTTTATTAAAACTCCAATAAATAAGTAACGTGAGAGATTTATGATCCCATCTACGTGGCAACAGTGCCTTACCCTGCCCTAGCCCCGTTCCCGTAAGTGGGCCCCTCACTTTGAGCCTAAACCGCTGTTGCAAAATCTTCAATATTAGTGACACCCCTGAATTACTCCGTGCGGCAAACTTTTACCACCAACGACGTTAAAAATCGTATCGGGCATAATTTAACCATCAAAAGTCGCTTCTGTAAACAACGATAATATACAAAAGGATAGCTCAGTTCCATTTAATGTACGTTGGAAAAAGCGGGGAGCGGAGAGCGGCTGTGACCTCACCACCAGTGCTGAATCGTTTTGTTTACGTTTATTTGGTGAAGCAAATAGGCTTCCGCCAAGTTCCTTATTTAATCGATAAAAAGCGTAAACGTTAAATGACGTCATGAGATGTTTCGATGGAACCGAAGGAACAAATCTTTAAAAACGCTTTGCTGTTTGTTGTGCAACCATCAATGCCCAGCTGATTGTTTTGTCTTTCTTTCCTTATTTATTTTTATGTTTTTGCTCAAGTATATTAAATTTTTTGTTATTAATTATGCTTAATAATTTTTACTTGCCTAGTTTTAAAATTTTAAAGTTTTATTTAAAACTTTACTTTTTTTACAAATGCTAAATGTCAGTCTGTTCCATCGGTTTTAAAGTTCAATGGATCCGATGAGCAATCGAATAAAAGTGCATATTTTAATAAAACCTTTGATGTAATCCATTTGACTCTCTAGCGGTAGTTTAAAAACGGTTTGATAAATTACCGCATCGCTGGATTCATCGATGCAATTAAAACTTGTCCTTATATAAATAATAATTCCAGATTCCAGTGGTAATTATTTTTAGAACATTATACCTGGGAGAATATGTGCTGTTGCTGTGTGAAAAAACAACCAACTTGTTCTCAAAACAAGGCTCAAAAGGGGTTTCATTGCTTCTAAAAGGCAAGAATTTAGTGTCTTCCACAACAGTCTGCAGAAGAAAAGAAAAATTTAACAGAGATGCTTCGGCAGTTTGCTCCAATGAGCTAACATCATAGATGAGAAAGCATTTCATTCATAAACGCTATCGAGAGCTGCGGCCAACATGTTCTTGTTTATTATTGGCGATATAATGGTATAAAAAGTTGTCCAAGCTAACATTTTTTGGTTGGCAATGCGAATATTCCTACATATTAGTAAATTTTGTTTTTCAGATTTAAGTTGGCTTGATATAAGAATTTTAGTCAGGACCGTACTGAGTTTCAAAATTTTAATATCTTAAAAAATGTGTTGTTAGATGACAATAACTAAATTTATCCGTATTTTTTTCTTGCTATTCATATATTTGCATGAATTTTGAAAGCTTGATGTTTGGCCATAATATTTTATTAAAAATTATCATTTTCACCTATATAGTGCAGATTAATTGTTATTTATTAAGTTTTTGTTATTTAGAAATAGTTTACACTATTTTACACTTTTCGTACACACTTAGTCCTAAAATACGTAGATACGTAAAAAATATAAAATAGTGTACACTATTTCTGAATAACCAACAGACCTGTTATGTTTTATTATATTTGCAGGAAAATTCTTACAGTTAAATTAAAATATCCTGATAAAATATCTCACTATAAGGGATGGTTCGATATCCCTTATTATGCAATTTTACTATTTTTTTAAAGATGCCAAAGATAAGTCGATTTCTTTCATCTGAACTTCTTTAGCTGCTTCCTATATTAAATAATAAAATAAATAAACAAAACAATAATCATTTATTTATTCAGAGTATCATTAACACAATAAGATGCTTATATTTTATAAAATAAATTTATTAAAAACGTTGGAAGGTCGTGTTTAAGGCTTTAGAAGTGGCAGTGTCCATCAGGGGTTTTTATGAGAAAAGCAAACATATGCAATGACGAAACAAAATGTATGCAATCATCTGCACGCAAAGATACTAGTCTAGAAACTTTTAAGATAAGAGAGCAGACAAAGTGGGAGGTTTGGCGTTTTAGCAGCTGGACTGTAAATGGATGCTTGTGAGTCCAAGCATTTTGACAACTACTGTGGCCATTGATGTACTGTGTTTAAATGAAGTAGTCATTTAATATTTATTTTTTTATTAAAAGCAGTAAGGTAGTTTAATAAAGAAAAGCTAAAAAGTAAAAAGAACATAACTTGTAAATGATTTTTATTACCATTTACCTTATTAATATAGTAATAATGTGGGTCCCATAAAATAGGAAATAAATTGCAGTCGAAGCTGTATTATTATTTTGTATATATACCATTTCAATAGCATTGAATATGCAATAATATGCAGGCAAGCGCAGCGCTAGATGACCAGCCTCCTGAATAAGAGCATCGACGACATAAGATTTGGGAGTAGGCGCTGAATCAAGCACCACAAATCTATTTTGTCGCCGATTTTGCAAAATGAATATTACGGTCTTCTAACCATTTAACCATATTTTCTTTCTTTCAGCCACTATTTGGCCAGTTTTCTAACAAGCTACTGTGGTAGCTGGTATTATCTAAAATGACTAATAAAGGCCTTTTCAAATTAGGTAGTAGATCATCTCTAACCCACTTCTCAAAATTTTTAGCTTTCATGTCGCCATGGTAATCTCCTATTTTTGTTTTTGATTTAAAATTCTATTGGCACCATAACACCCTTTTTCGGAACCAGCATGTAAATCATGTATCTGAGGATAATATAAGTATTTCAATAGTAATTTAATTAAATATGCTTTAATGTTTCATAAGAATGCAGCAAGTATTTTCTGTAGTTTAATGTTATCTAAGAGCTACAGGTTTAATTATATGTCCTATGTATGAAAAAAACCTTGAGGTATCTACCGAATCTGTCATATATTTATTTTTTCTCTAGAGTGAAGTCAGAAGTAAATTACTGATAAGGGACTTAAATATATTTAGATTTCGTAGTCTCGAAACTCTAGAGATGAAGGTGCGGAAAAAAGTGGGAAATGTGAGGTAAACATTAAAGAGATGCATCTGAGTAGATTTTCAATTTGCTCTAATTAGGATATGCAACAAAAGGAATAACGACAGCTAATGCTTCGGAGCGAAGCCGTGAAAATATTCATAAAAGAAACAGGTCTTCTACAGCTTGTCGGTGTGCAAGAGAAAGCAATGTAGGAAAGTACATTTTTTGTCTAGAGTATAATTGCTGAATTTTCAGTGGATAATTAGGGATGAAATGAAACGACTCGCGATTCAGTTAACATCATTTCAACGACTACTTTATTTAATACTGTTTTTACAGTATTAAATAAAGAGACTGAGGGCGAGGCATGTGATGAGAGTGATCCGAGCTACACTCCAGATCAGAATGTTTCTGCTGCGGTTAGGACTGGAAAGAGCCTCCTGGACCGTCACTGGACCTCCCACTGGAACTGAACCCTCTGGCCTTCCTGTAAAGTAGCTGACAAAGTCATCCCATGTCCTTGCCTTTCTGCGCCTTTCAGACTTCCGAACAGCCTCCTCCGCAGCAGGAACATTCTGATCTGGAGTGTAGCTCGGATCACTCTCATCACATGCCTGCCCTTATCTCCCACTCAACAGCACAGGTGTTTTAAATGTAGAGCTCGTCTCAGAGCTGCTATCTACAATCCCATTATTTAAATCGGACTCTCTTACCTCCTCCTGGATCTGGATACGAGCACCATTCAAATTATTTTCCATGATATGGACATCTCGGCTTGTACATATTTGCTTTGTGGTAGGTTATACAATCTATAGCCCTTGTGTTATCAGAAAATCCCACCAATATCAGCTTTTCTGATTTTCTGTCCCACTTGCCCTTTTTCTTTAGGAATAAGTGTCATGGCTGTACTGCCAAACACTCTGACATGACTTAGGTTGGGTTTCTTTCTATAAAACATTCCATATGGCGTTTTAAGTAAGTTACTTACCATAGACCTATTCTGAGATAGCAGGCTGTATTGACAGCCTCTGCCCAAAATGTTTTCTCAAGATCTGCCTCGTATAGAAGACATCTAGCCTTCTCAATCAATGTCCGGTTAAGTCGTTCGGAGAGCCCATTCTGCTGGGGTGTGTACGGGTTTGTGGTTTGATGTACTATTCCCTGCCTCTTCAGATACCTCTGAATTCACCACCAATGTATTCGCCACCATTGTCAGTACGCAACACCTTCCCCTTTCGGTCCAGCTGTTTCTCAACTAAACATTGAAACTCCTTAAACTTCTCGAAGGTTTCATCCTTTGTCTTAAGGAAAAGCACAAACGACATACGGGTATAATCATCCTGCATGGTCAAGAATACCTGAGCCCCCTATAGATGGTGTCTCCATCGGCCCCGCCAAATCACTGTGGATGACATCTAGCGCCCCTGTAGCTCTGGTACCTTTATGGCTAAAAGATTGTCTGACTGCTTACCCTCGCAGCACATCACACAGTTCTGCCTGTCAATCTCTACCCGACCAGGATAATCAATGCCATCGACAAGACCGTCCTTCATCTTGTTTAAAAGGATGAATTTATATGTCCGAACCTCCTATGCCAAGTTTCACCACTGGTGACCTGTCCAGCAAAACCATCTCCTGGGCATGTAGTGTCTAATTTGTAAACCCCATTACTTAAAAATGCTTTAGCCACAAGAACATTCATACTGTTGAAAATCCTGCAACAGTCCTGCCCAAAATCAACACGATTTCCCCCTTGTTATTAACTGGCTTACTGAATTTAAGTTTGTCGTTAATTTTGGTACATACTGAACATCTTTACCTCAATTTCAACAGTATTACTGTACATTTGTGTAAATATTCACATCACCACAGCTGTGCACCGGCAGCTTGTACTGTTAGCTCACAACAATTTCTTTCAAGAATGGAGCTCTTGTATTTTCAAGCCAATCTTGCCTACAGTAAGGTGTACACTGGCACCTGAATCTAAGTACCATTCCTTGTTGTTATACTGGGCACTCAAAACACAACATTGAACGCACTTTTAAACTGGTTTGGACTGTCCTTGTTCGTTTTTGAGCAACTTGTGGGCACTTCGACATATAATGTCCGCTTTTTGCACCGGTAGCAAATTACTTCACTTAAGTCCCGTTTTTTCAACATTTGTGCTTTCATGAATTTCCTTGGGCTTTTTTTTGTTTTATTTACATTTTGTTGACGTTTGTGAAATCCAGCGCCCCTATAAAAGCACCAGCTGATGAGGAATTCGCAAATCTGCTGCCATCTAGCTGCATATCGAGCAGCTTTGTCTTGACGGCATCGACGGTAATATCGATCCCCTGTGCTCCAGCGCCATAACTATCGGAGCAAAATGTTCAGACAACCCTGCCAACATTAAACTGCCTATCAGCTCGGAATCCAACTTGAGCCCCGAGACCAAGTTTCGGGGACGTTTCAATAACTTGGTTCACGTATTCTTCCATGGAGCCACAGTTTTCCAATCGCACGAAATTAAACTACGAGGAAGGCCAATCTTTCTTGTAAAGCCCTTGTTTTCATAGAGATTATTAGTTTGTCCCCACATCTTTTGCTGTGGTCGCTCTAACATGGACGTATAAAGAAGAATCAATCGACAAAACAATCTTGGCCTTGCATTTAGCCACTTGCACGGAATCGGTCTTGGTTCCAGCTATGCAATTACTTAGGCCTTCTAAAGCTAAGAAATTTTCCATCGCAAAGCACCATTCTTCATAGTTTTCCCGGCCATGGAGTTTCGAAATTGACGACAAATAGTTGTTTGCTGCCATTTTGAAAACTGCGACACCTGCAAACCACGGCGAATAAGACCCGGCGCGACGCTTTTTCGGCACAACTATACTGTTTGAAACTGAACAAACTCGCGTAATTACGTTATTTTATCGCCCTGGGCCCATAACCTGCTGAATTTTCAGTGGATAATTAGGGGGTGAAATGAAACGACGTGCGAATCAGTTAACATCATTTCAACGACTACTTGATTTTACTGTTTTTACAGATTACATATTACAAGCGGTTAGGCAACACAACATACTGAAAACGGGCTTTACTCAGACCACCAGTAGATGGCGTTAATAGGTTTAGATACCTAATATTAACAGTAATTAGTTATGAGAATGTTTTACCTTTTCACTAAAATATACATCATCATCCTGCAAACCTGCGGAACGAACATCCAAGATTTTTATTTTCTCCTAAATCTTCATTTTACATAAAACCTTTTGAAAATTTTCTTCCATGCGTTGCACATTTGGTTTTTCCATTAAGCTTAAGTTACTTATAATTTCATATTTTGCTTCTTATATTGTCAGCAATTGCCACTATGGGATCCTAAAAATACATTCATAAATATATTTAAATCTTAAAATATTTCGCACATCTGAGGATGTATTTTTAGATTATGATACCATTAAAACGAGTTTTTTTTACCTTACCACTATTCTAATTAATTTTCAAGAAATATATATTAGGTTATATTTTCCTACCTCCGACTCATCCAGCTCTGAAGTGGGTTTCGAAGCTTTTTCGAACTGGGAATACAGTAATCACTGTGATTCATACTCTAAAAACATCTATTCTAGAGGTTTTTTCTTAAAACCAATAAAAATAAAACTTAGTCAAAATAAAATAAATTATGAAATATAAAAATGTCAACCACTGCTGAGCAATCTTTAATCTCACTAATTGCTTTAAAACACGAAATAACACACCCAAACACAAGAAAAATTTAATACAAAAATTGAAACGCCTTTAATCCATTACTGGGTGATTTACGCCAATCAGCCTGATTTTGACATTGACTCTAGTGATTTTTGTTTTAAAACTAGTTGATTCATGTGAGCCAGGCAAAAATGTTAGCTTGGACAAACTATACAAGCATAGTTTGTACTTACTTGTAAAATGAAATTCCAGAAATCATATCCGTCACTTTACACTGCTTTTGGCACTGCCTTACCATTTTAATTTATTAAAAGTCCTTACAAAAACTAAATGTATACAATTGTCACAATAATTACTCAAACAACAAAAACATTTGGACTAAAACGCCATATTGAATGTGTCATCTGTCGAGCGAAGCTGAAGGTGGCGGAAGTACGCTTCTACGAAAAATCCGCTGTTGTCACGTTGTCGCGCCTTTATTAGTAGCTGTCCAAAAAGGAAATAGTATTTTGACATCATTACTTTTCTGTGTTATACTTTATAGTAATAAATATAACAAATATTATTCACAGTTTAAAATACAATAGTAGACCTTATGTTGATGTAATTTTAGAATAATGGCCGTTGCACCAACACTTTTTGCGACACTTAAGTTGTTCTTAAGCATTAACTGCCCCTTAAGTTTCAAATGTTTCTTGCACCAGCTGAAATTGGTCCTTAATGGTCCTTAACTTTAAGTGTAGGATTTTCTGTACTTAATGATCCCTTAAGTAATTTGAAGTTGACATTTGACAAATATTTTGTTTATTGTTTATTTATTTTTCGTTTGTTTGTAGTTTCAAATAATTAATTTGATAAAAATTATGTAAAACGAAGTTTTTAAACAATGGTGTTTTGGATTGTGATATATAAATGCGATGTAAATTAGATTTCCAAGAAAAATGTAGAAACAGTGAATTTTTATTACTTATGGCAATTTCGAGATTTATTTACCTTTTTTTATTCTATTGGACATTGTTCTGTTATTTTTAAAAAGAACTGTTTTGACGAGATGGATAATCTTACATTTTTCAAAAGGTTCAAATTAACGAAACCAACAGTGCTCAGCTTATACTTGAGCAAATCGAAGATGAGCTTTAGTTTAAACATGACAAGTTTGTATTAGCTTTTAAATTTTAAGTATTTACTTGTAAATTGGGAATATTTCATTTGTTCATATAAAATAATAAAAGTTTTTTTTTAAATGATGTATTTGTGTTTATATTTCATATTGACAATAATTAATCCCTTTCCATGGCCGTAAAGAAAGGCGCCCTTGATCTTTTTTTTTCCATATTGTTATTAATTTTACAACAAAAAATCACAAACTAACTACTGATTTTGTATTATAATGTCTATAAAATGAAATTTTTTTTTTTTAATTATTTACAAAGATTCAAGTCGGATTACTTCTATCATTTAAATGACACGCAAGCTAGAAAAGGAAAGATCTAATATCAGTTAATTCTATTATTCGCGTTGTAAAGGCCAACAATAAAAAGAAGAACGATCAACGTTGCCAACTTTCTAAGTAGTCTTAGTTGTTGCAATAAAAATCTAATGGTGAAAGCGAAAACAATTTAAGTTACCTAATTTTTAAGAGCTCCTTAATAAAGGTCTACTTAAAGATACTTTTGGTGCAACCGGCCATAAAATTAAGTAAAATTTAATCATATTGATATGATCTAGACTCACTTATACAAATTGTTAAAGTAACAACATAAAATACATTTATTAACTTTGATAACTATATGAACAACTTTTAGAATGACATCAATGCCTCAATAATGATTTAAGGTGGAAAGGTGACTTGTGGTTCCTAACATTTCTTCCCCTTT
>JAHBCN010019464.1:0-16027 GCA_019359885.1 Listronotus oregonensis
TTTATAATTTTTTAGCTGAAAATTGACTTCTGATAGTAGATTTTGACATAAGATTCATAGGGAGTCCTTAAGTACACCTTATTGAGAGCCCCAGGATAGTTCTTATCGAGAGCCCTCGAGTATACCTTAATGATTTTAAATGCATTTTACGCGAAAACCGCTAGTCCTATCAATAAAGATAAAGTATACCTTTTTTCCATAGAAAACTCAGGGGAATCTACCAGTAAGGTCAAAATGTTAAATATGGCAACACTGCAAAAAATTTTGAAGTTTAAGCCGTTTAAAAGTTATTAATAAAAAATCGATTTTCAATTGTTACCTTTAAGAGCTAATAGCTCGGTAAAGAAGGGGCATAGAGCAAAAAGTTATATGAAGTTGTGACATTATTTTGATCCAATCTACATGATCCCAAACTTTGGACCATACCTTTTGGGACACCCTGTATTTAAAGAAGATATTGGATGCTCGACTGCTAAATAGTCTATGGACCAACACCATACCAAATAAATTGTTGATTACATTTAACAAACATGATTTAAACCCTTGCTCTGGCCTAGCTAAATTAAGATTAATTAGAAGTAATGTTAAGCCAGCGGTCGGTAAAAGAATTTTAAATAACAAAGCAATTATTTTTAAGGGTCTCTTTAATATGTGTCATGTATGTCTATAAATAGATTCTAATTCTAAATCTTAAGGACCTAAATATTCTGGACCACATTAAGTTTTAAAACGAGAGAATACATTTTTTGGAATTGATTTCAATGATCATTCCAATTTAGTATTAATAGATCATCTTAAGCCAGCTTACTTTAAAATTTGTATTTGGGGAATAAAGACTTTATTAATTTTAGTATATCAAAAACAATAAACCATCCAAACATGTTTTCTGGAATAATCATGTTTAAAACTCTTAGTAATGTATGTCTTTTTTGTTGAAAGGGGCAATGTTACTACAAGAACATTTTGTTATTTATTTTACTTTTCTTTCATATCATATGATACCTTACTAATTTTTATTACCTTCAAAATCTGATGTTAGTGCAACAAAATAAAAAATTATTGAATTAAATGTCCTTTTGTTCTAATGTTAAAAATTATTTAGTTGTTTAAATAACGATAGAGAGGATACAATTTCCTACTTAATTTTTATATTGTAAAAGTCTGAAAACTTATGTCACCCTCGGTAAAATAAAAATCTGAAAAGTTTTATGAATAAAGTATTTTTTACAGATTTTAAATAAAGAATAGTTTTTTTTTTCAAAGGCAAACAATAAAACTAGCCAACTTATTTAGATATGCCTTAAAATATTTTTATTAAAACTAAGACCTTTTAAATAAGAAACTTTTAAAAGAGATATTCATTTAAAATACTTTACCTAGTTTATATTGTTCCGTGACACCCCGTATAAAAACACGGATCCTGCTTTTACACCTCTTTATTGGATATCAGGTTTACAAACGTTTCTATGGTAACACTTTAACGTAACGTAATTTTAATAATTCTTTAACCTATAACTGTCTGTCAACTTCTTATCTCTTCGAAAGACAAAATTAAACTGGCCCGTGCGGACTTCCGTTGCGCTAATGTGGAAAAGAATAGAAAAGTCTGGAAAAGTTTAGAGTTAGCTGGAAGAATTCTTTTACTACATGATGCAAAAAAAGTGTAAAATGGATGTGTCCAGCGCCCTCAGGATAATCCGCAATGGCCGTAGAAAAAGGAAAAAACTAAGGTAATTTATTTTAAGTAAATTATTAACCTAAATTAAATAATGCTAACCTTCTACAATTCTATGAAGTAAACAGATATTTTTAAAGTCCGTAACAATATAAAGTGTCATATATTTATGTTATAACCTCGGAAGAATATCTAAAAGATAATGTAATGAAGAAATACCTTTAATTACATAAAATGGCAATCCCGCAGTTTTTAAAATATGAGGTATTAATTACAGATATTAATGTTTTTTATACTATTTACCTAATTTTAAAAAATGTCATTAAAAAATAATTTTAACTGTTGCATGTGTATTTTATTTAAAATTAAATATTTTATTGAAAAATAAGTACAAAAAATATTTTTTGGGGACGACCTAAATTAAAAAAACACTAAATTTTATTAAAAAGCAGTTTTACCTTTCCAGTGGTCTTTAAATACATCTCTCTGTTATGTTAGAACCTTCGTGAATCAGAAATTTAATTACTTATAAACGTAGTATATTGGAAAAGCAGTTTATCGGAGTAATATTCGCAATTACTATACTTCTACACCTTACACAAACCAAATATAACTTTGCAATGTCACAATATAGGTTCCAAATTGGTTTAAAGCATGTTATCGAGGGTATTGCAGGTAACGACGTTCGTAGTAGTGTATAACTATAGTTGTATAAGTTTACAAGATTTGTTGATTTTGGTTTGAAGTTTCAAATAGCTGTTATAGAAGAAGTTGAAATTTTAAAAATTAAAAATATTAAAGTTTAAAGTCATTTTTAATCGTTTTAAGTGACAAAATTTAAATTTTCTTTTAACAAAGGAATTACTGTTTACACGATTTTAAATTCTACTGCCTCTTCTGTTTGTGTAAGATAAAGGTAAATAGCCATTCAATTTTTAAATGTAATTATTTAAAGATTATGTGTATTGTATTTAGTTTGTTTTTTATTAAAAAACAAAATTAAATAATTTTTTTTATTTTTCTTAAAATTCATTGCAAAAATAAACAGTAAAATATGTTTTAAAGAAGTGTATTTAAAAATAATCTATTTTTCAGATTATGCCTTATGCATTTTTTCATAAAAAAGCTATTTGTAATAGGTACTTAAACATCCATTTTTTTTAATAAACGTAATTATTTTAATATTAAATGTTCAGGTTAATGTGTTTATTATTTAGACATTAAAAAACCTAGTAAATTTAAATAGATTGTACCCTTTTTCAGAATAACTAAGTAGTTTCATATTACTTTTTTTTATTAATTTATTTAAAATGTGCATAAAGGTAACTTGTACATGAATTTAAATTTGCTAAAAGTTAAATTTTATAAAAAAAACTTTCATCAAGACATTATGTAGTCTGTAATAAGCAAGACAACAATGTTCTTAGCCAAATTCATTAAAATATTAATTTTTAATCTTTACTTTAACTTGTTATTCCTTTATTTTATTTTTATACTGTACAAATATACAAAAAAAGGGTCCGGTGTCGTTTAGCTCCATTTGATTTGAAAAAAATTAAAAATTACAGATAAAAAGAACACATTTTGTTAAGTAGATTTCAAAAAGAAAAAATCCACAAAATGCATTTTGCAGAAAAATAAAATTAAAAGTTGAAAAAACACTATGTTTTTATGAAACTTGGTTGTGGCTGAGTGCACGTAAGAATTTAGGTAATGAAGAGACTTTGTATTTCGTGCAAATTTTTATTTTAAACAATCCTAGCAGAGCGCCAATACAACAACATCATAGTGCTATCTACAAGCAAGAATTATTAATTAAAGTTTATTTCTGGCAGATAGCACTGTTTTGGTTATAGAAAAGCCTCTGTAGGATTGTTTAAAATAAAAATTTGCACGAAATACAAAGTCTTTTTTGGATTAAATAATACTTCACAAATTACAAAAAAATAATAATTTATTAAATAAGTTAATTATCCGGAAGTGGGGTCCACCCTATTTTTGACCAAAAAAATCGAAAAATTAAGATATCAGATTATTCCTTTTTCATTTTGTTGGAGGCGCATTTATGATAAGTAAAATTTTAAATTTAATGAGGAAAACCTAACGACAACTAACCAAAAACTAAGCACTAGGTAATAGTTTGGAAGTTGTTGTTTGTTAGTTCTGGTTAGTTTTTTCTATAAAAAATCTTCATTTTTGGTAAATTAAAAAAAAAATAAATAACAAATTATTGGAAAACATCTGGCAATATTGCTTATTTAAGGAGGAAAACGTCACTTTTTTTCAGGTTAGTCTGCCATATTACTTAAGTTTATTTTATATGGGAAATGAAGAAATTATTTTATTTTGTAATAATGTGAGTGAAAAATTAATTTTTTCAGACACTATGTGTTTTATTATGGTGTTATAAGTAAAAAAATATATATGAGTTAAAGTACACCGAAGTCCAAATAAAAATTAAAATTATTATTACATTTAGTGAAAAATGTATTATAAAACGTTTTATGTTTATAATATTCCATATAACTTGCAAATTAAAAAAAACATGTCCAGTGCATATAAGCAAATAAAGACGAGAAAAGTAACCAAATAATTCAAATACAACTCAGAATATTTCTCAGATCTTTTAAATACTAAACTGTGTAAATTTTTACTTTCTAAAATGTAAAAAAAAAAAAAGAATACGAATTATGTAGTTTACCTACTTGATATAAAGTGTTATGTGTTTATATAACAAGCAGAGAAATCAAGATCAAAAAAAAAGTAAGATAAAAAAAACTTTTAGTTTATTAAATGTCGATCTCACATCATTTAAAATTTAAGGATACAACCGCAGATAATAATTTTTTGGGTACACGATTTTACTCGTTTTGGTAAACATTAAACTAAACTTAAAAAAGAAACGGGCATCCCAAAAGTAAGGCCGACTAAAATATGTTTATTGTAGTATCCCAGTCGCACTTTTACACACTGCGTTAATGGCGATATTTAAAAATGTTTTTAACCTTTAACTTGACTCTTTGTTATTATAAATAATGTATTATTTTTTATGCAACGCGAAACGGAGCTTGAGCAAGCCATTAACTGCTAAAAAAGAATTTTCCGCATGAGTTAGGTTTAATTTTTTTCCTTGGAATATTTTGGATTATTTTTAAAGTGAAAAAATACTAAAAAAAAAGTAAAATTTTGCATAGTTTACTAAAAATCCATTATATTTGCCTAATAGAATAAAAGTTAATATCGTGCGGAAAAGTAACTTTTCAGCACTAGTACGAAAAATACTTTCCGTACTAGGAAAAACTTGTTTTTATTTTAGTTACAACAGCAATGATACTTAAATCAAAGCAATAATGTTGAATTTTTAAAAACAATTTTATCATAAATATCGTTATATTAAGTACTTAAAATACAAATTTCCGGTAAATTATTGCATGTATTTAGCAGGAACCTACTTAACCATACAAAATAAGTCTTAACAATTTTTAAATAAAATTAGTTCTGTCATTTTTCTTCTAACGGTAAATTTTTTTTTTATAAATTTTATTATTTACCAATTTAAACTAAAGGTGGATTCTACATTAAAGAAAAAAATATTTGTAACCCTTCCAGCAGTTTTAATTTTATGTAATTTCTCTGCAAAAAACTTATAAAAATAATTACTATTTTTTTAAGTGGTTTTTTTAATACCTCTTCTGCATTTTTTTCCATAATTTATTTATATTATTATTATCTTCTTTTTTAATTGTCGTTATTTCTTTGTATTTTTCTTATTTAAGTTGATCCAAATTCAAATACTGGAGTGCAATATTTACCAAAGTCTCTACAATGTCCTTTCTCTTTTACATTCGTGGGCACAGTTGTGATTGTCTTTGCGCTTTGTCGCGTCCCTTTTATTTGTTTATTCAGTTCAATGTTGTTAAAACAGGCTTAAAAATAAGTTTGTTATTCCTTGTGTAATTTGTTTAAAATTAGCTAAGTACTAAAAATACTAACAAAGATTTAACTTGACCAGAATAATCTTTGTTAAAATACTTTTATGCGATTGTTTAATTATTTATTTAGGTAATCGTTTTTAATAAAGAAAGCTTTAAATAGTATTAATATGTTTTCTGTATTTTGTTTAATTAAACCTTGTGAATAAAAATCTACGATAGATATTTCCGGAAACTGGCAAAGCCATTTGGTGAATTATTATTTGGAAGTCTTACATATTCCACATCAGGTTTAACCAGAAGTTAGACAGCGCTGTCACAATAAAACTTTTAAATTGCTTTAAAGCAGATTATTCGATTCGCCACGTGATAAAGTTTGTGGTAGTGTCATTCACAAGGCTTAAACTTTTATGGGATTCTTGATTTTAAACATTAGTTTTATAGGTTTCTATACTTTACAAATAAAATCTGTTATGGAAATGAAATTTTTTGTTTTTTTAAATTTTAATTTTTGGTTGGGGTTTGGGTTTTTGGGTTTGTATTTTATTGATATTTAAAAAATATATAAAATAGTTTAGTCGTAAAAACCTACACGGACGTAAACGTTTTAAACAACTAATTAAAAATTGACAGTAACCTGAAACTTCAGGGTCGCTAAAGGTTATTTTTTTTCAAGGCGGTAAAAATTATTTTATTAAATATCTTTTGATTTTAAATTTGCTGCCTTCGTATCTCTCCTACTTTTTTTATTACAATTATTATTTGCTTTTTGGACCTTTTTGAAAAAAAAAAAGAATTAAAAACCAAAACCTTACCAATTACCTTTTATAAAAAAAAATTACAATAATAAACAATGTTAAATATTACAGCTGTAAAGTGTTATCTCAGCGATAAATGTTTAGCACTAACTTTTTATAATTATTTTAATAAAAAGAAAAAGAAATAAAATTAACTTTAAAAATTAGCTTAAAATAAGGAAGAATATTTTTATTATAGATCCAAAATTAACCAAACCTAAAACGAAATATTGTTATATATATATATATATATATATATATATATATATATATATATATATATATATATATATATATATATATATATATATATATATATATATATATATATATATAACCAAAAACGATTACACGTGTTTCTTCCTTGTTAAAAATGATCACACCGAATGTAGGCCGTAGACACCCTTAACAGTGATCAGTCCCTCTAAGTACAACCTTTATCAAATAAAGCTAAACATTAAAAGTAACTAGCGCCATCCCGTCAGAAAACTCCAAAACAATAAATCTTAGTACCGACAGGTTAAGATGTTAATGGCTGCCATGTAGGTGTATGTGTAAATTTAAATTAGCTCTTTTGCCAATTCCAAGTAGGCCACGGGCAGCATGACTAAAAAGTAATTTTAAACAGGGAAACGCAGTATTTTTACCCTAACTGGACAATATAATAAATAAATAAAAATTCTTAAACCTTATTATACATAATAATAAAAAGGTAAACTTTCTTGGGACATAGAGACTTTTCGATGAAGAGAAAAAACAATCATATACATGAATAACCCCGGGTCAGCCAAAACGAATACGCAAGTTTAATACTTTTTTGAAATGATTACACCGAATGTAGGCCGTAGACACCCTTGACAAGTACAACCCTAATCAAAAAGGCTCGAACATTAGAAGTAACTAGCGTTATCCCGTCGAGAAACTTCAGTGTTATAATGTTAGTGGGAATGCTCGTTTAATGTTTTTTCCAATCTAGTTTATTGGCTATTTTTTTTTTTTTTTTGATAATACAAAAAACTATGCTTTAATAATTAATGGAAAAAATATTATTTGCGTTGTTCCTTTTTTTATCTTTATAATGACCTCAATTTGTTTTTTACTTGCATTTACAAAATCAATCCAATGAAATAATATACGTAGAAACCCATATATCTTGTGCATTTTTTTTTTTAGTTGTTTGTATCTGTTTTTTTTTTCTAATAAATTAGTAGCTAACATTCGAACTTTCCAAAGAAACAAAAACGGTCTGTTTATACTATATATTATGTAAACTGGTTTCTAAGACTATAAAAAAATAACACATTAAACACAAATAAGCAAGGTAATAGTAAAACAGAAAAAAGCTTTCCAGCAGTAGCCTATTTTACAAGTACTATTAAAAGAAATATTTCAAAAAGAGAAAATAAAAAAGAAGTTCTAAGTTTTAGTAAGTTGTGTAAGATTTTTGACGACAATTTCAAAATAGAAACTTCTACAGCTGCTTTAAAAAAAGTGTTATTTTAACTAAATAAATTAAATAAAATATTAATGAGCTTAACTATTAAACTACAATTTTATTTTCTTTTTTAGGACTAACATTTACGGAGTATCAGCTTTATGGAAACGACTATAAGATAAATCCAAAACTTATACATAAAGTAAACGAGACGAATGTTATTCGAACACGATGGGTACAAACCTATCAGAGCTACCTAGTAATCGAATTAAAGTTGCAATCCGCTGAATCTGCACATCTTAGAGTTCTAGATAAATTTCTGGATATTTATGGGTTCAACATTACTTACGAAATTACTACAAGCGGAGTTAGAGGTCGCTCTTGCACCATGATGGACTGCGGATTTACTGGCATCTGCTTCGACTATTACACGTAAGTCGATAAGAGTAATATTCTATTTGGTCTAGTAAAACATACATTTCTAGAAAACAGGAATTTAAAAGCAACAAAAGCGTTTTATTATGGCATATTTAAATTTTATTTTAGTTGTAAAATCCGTTTTTTAAATAAGTTTTTTTTTAAAGGTACAAATTTATCTAGATATACAAGACTCCTAGAAAAAAGAAAAACCAGCAAAAAACACCAAAATATCTAAATACTTATATCCGTTTCGGTGGCAAGCCTGTCACCGTTTTTAGGATAAAAAATATATAAAAACTTAATTAAAAATTAAATAATAGTTAAATTAAAAATTGTAAAAAAATTGATAAAAATTGTAGATATTCTGCGATCGCGTTTACCATTTTAACTTAATATATAACATGACGTTAATCTGTTTTAATTAATATATTCATTATTTAAAAAATTATAAAAGGATAGTGTGTTAACTGATTTTAGGTTTTCATAAAATTACTTAAGCATCAAGCAAAGGTAACCGTGTACTATTTAATTGATACTGATTGATGATGATACTACACAGTTATCTTTGTTTTATAATAAATCTGCATTTTCTTTTATTTTGCGGTTTTTAAGTTGCTGTTGCTAAAAGCATTTCAGTTTATTATGTGGTTTTCCAATGCCTGTTGACAGGTTTTTAATTTGTGAAATTATGTGTTATTATTATATGTTTAATATTCTTTTATGCATTTGGCTAATGGTCTGAGAGTTTGACAATACTAAAATTTATAATAATTCTAGGGCATCTACAATTTTTGTTAAAATTTTCACAATTCCAACTTTAGTTATTATTCAGTTTTCAGTCAAGTTATCATACGCCATTCCCATCCTGAAAATGGTTGCAGACCCATTACTAAAACATAGACAAGCAATCAGATATTTTTGGAGTTTTTTAGGGGTTCTTCCATTAATAAATTTAAATGCTTATCTATATTTCAGTGGCGGGTCTGCCACCCTACATTATAAATACATTAAAAATACCGAATTTAACTACTTAAAAATCTGTCAATACGCATTTTATAACAACCACAGATAAAGTAAAATAATTTTATCTTATTGACTGGTTTAAAAAAACGTAACATAAAAAAAGTGCATATATAATATTAAATTAAGATAATTGTGTTGCATACATATCGTATTTAACCCATTTATATTTAAATATTATTCGACTAATGCTAAAATAATTTTAGAAAAACTTAAAATTAATAAACACACCACCTTTTTTATTTTATAAAATAATAAATATACTTGCACAAGTAAAAATATAATAAAATAATCTTAAGAAATTGTTAAATAAAATAAGGAATGCAAAAATTAAAGTAGTCTATGACAACATGTATGACATACATTTTTTTTTTGGGGACAACTTATATGACATACTTTTTTTTGTCAGTGTCAACATGTCTGACATACACTTTCTTGTCAACGTCAAGACATACGACATACATTTTTTCAATGTTAACATGTATGACATACACATTTATAGCATACACTTTTTTGTTAACTTATAAAATAAGAATTTCAAACATGTTGACACTGACAAAAAAAAGTATGTCATACATGTTCACTCTGGCAAGCACGTGTATGTCATATGTGTTAAAATTAGCTAAAAAGTAATGTCATACATGTTGTCATTGACAACTCTAATTTTTGTATTTTACCTTTATTTTAAATTTAACCCCAACAAGGGCACTAATTAAAAAGAAAACACCTTATGAACAGTGGAATAATAAAATCCCAGATAAGATCACTTTCATAACAAAAATAGTAAAACAAAATTTAAGCAAAAATCGATAAAAGACATACTTGTAGGATATAAAGCAAATGGCTATAAAATTTTTATTCTCAAACAAATAAATTTGCAACAGTTTAAGATGTCATATTTAATGAAATCACTTTTACCACATCAAGACCTATTGACCTTGATGAAGGGTACCAAATACAAAGCTTCAGTAGTGGTAGGTATTAAAATACCTAAAATACCTAAAACGGAAAAAACCCCATTGATTTAGTTTCCTTCACAATCGGAATAAAAGGCAGGCAATAATAAATCTGTCAACAAAACCATGAATAAAAATTGATTATGTAAAAAAACCGAACCAGAATCTGAGACTCCAGTTACGGAACCCAGAAGGAGCGAGAGACTTATGAATTCTTCTAAAATTCAAGATAATAAAAATGAAATAGGTACTTTTTTGAGTGTGATTTTAAGACATAAGCAAACAGCTAATAAAAATGAAAGAGACAGAGCCATAAACAAAGAAATTCAATCTCTGTTAAATGACAACACAGACTCTAAAACCTAAAACTGTAAATAATAATATTGTTGATTGTTAATGGGTATTTATTATTGAAAACATTATACAAAGTAGTTTGTTTTAATAAAAAGCGCGATTAGTTGCCAGAGGTATCTCCTAGATTATAATGAAATTATCGCGCCTGTTGCCAGAATATCGACTTTCAAAATATTTTTAGCTATAACCAACCAATTTAATTTGCATATTTATCAAATGAATGGTTAAATAGCATACTTAAATGGCATATTTAAAGGGGAAATATACATAAAAATTTCCCAAGAAATAAAAGAAAAAAGTTGCTTCGTATGGAAATTAAATAAATCCCTATAAGGATTAAAACAATCAGCAGGATGCTGGTATAATCATTTTAATAATATAATAAAAGTATTGTTTTAAAAATTTAAACGTCGACCACTGTTTAAATTTTTTAGATAAAGGCAATATAACCGAATATGTATATGTAATTCTATATGTAGATAAATAAGCAATAGCTTCAGACAACATGGATACAATGTTTAGTTTAAAAACGTATTTAAAAAATAAATTTGGCATGGTTGAAATAAACGAATTAAAATATTTTTTAAGTATTAAGTAATTTCAATTTTAATATGAATGATTCAATCCCGTTAAAACACCTTTTCCTACAAAACTAAATTACTTAGCATTAAATGCTGACGAACATTACGATGACCCATGTCGAAATTTAATAGGTTTTTTAAGGTATGCTGCACTCTGCACTTGTTCAGATTTGTGTACAAGGTTTATTCTATTAGGTCGTTATTAAAATAAACAAAATAAGGAGTTATGGCAATGCAAAAGAGTTTTACGGTATAGTAAAGGTATTTGTGATTTAAAATTAATTTATACCAGAAATAATTCTACTAAATTATTATAAGGCTATGTTGTTGCTAATTAGGGTAGTAATGAAATAGATTGACCAAGTACAAAAGTATATTTCTTTAATTTATTCAACCCTTGTGTAATTTCTTGAAATCCAAGAAAACCAAATTTTGTAGCTGCTTTATCCATATAGGACTATTTTTAAGGGGGTCAGAAAAGCTCTATGAAAATAATAATGGTTGTATTTTAATTGCAAATAATACTATTAATTACAAACGATCTAAACACATAATTCCTCATGCTTTTTTTAATATTTTTACTTTTGAATAATATTCAGTACTAAGAAAATTAATAATTTTTGGAAAAATTATTAATTTTCTTAGTATCCCTATTCATATTTGTTATTTGTTTCTGACCTAAATTCTTATATTTTTAATTATACAAGACATTTATTATTCAGAACATTTTTTTTATATTACTATAAACAATAGTCATTTCAAAGCCACACAGGCTGCCTCAGCTCAGCAGGTTTAAATTGCATTTTTTTTCTTAAAAAAAATCGCGAAGAATCGGTTTTTTAATATAAATCGAAAAACATTGATTTTAGAAAAAAAAGTATATAATCAAAATTGATGGTCTAATAAAATTTCGTCAGTATTTTTTTAATATTTTTTGTAGCTTTTTTAGTTTTGACATATTAACGATTTAAATTGCATAGAAAATAAAATGCAAAGATCTTAAAAACTACGCAAAAATGTAATAAACAAAAAATATGCCTTTTAGTAGGTTCTATAAAAAAGGTTATATACATATTTTTAATAAAATAAGTATTAAAGATGATATATTAGCAAAAACGTGATTTTAGCCTTTAAATATTTCGCATGTAACAATATTTTTTCCAGTACAAGTTAGTATACCAGCACCGATCCATTAAAAAATTAATTCAAAATGTTCTTTTCATTGAATGAAACAAACTAATACACATATGTCTCGAGGCAATGGTGGATAACCTGGTGGCACGGATATTTTATTTCATTTTTTTTTTGGTCCAATAACAGTTCTCATTCCGGTCTACTTAAAACTTTAACTAGAATATATATATTTTTTGTTTATTTAATTTTAAAAAATGCCTTCTTTATCTGGGTGTTATATACCAGACAGGACGCTTAACATTTCTCATTCTCCAATGCTAGTATGTGTATAGCTCATCGTTTAGATATTTTTATTATCAATTTAAATATTAATATCAATAATTTTTTAAAGACAGTTACTCGTTCAAAATGATCTTGAAAAATTTTAATCATTATTTTTTTTTTTATATAGTTAATTTAGTATTAAACTATTAAAACATTTCTCTTATTAAGCTACATACTTTTTTAGGCTTAAATCCATTCGTGTTGACATTATTGTATTTACCTATTTATTAACTACTTTAAGATATGATAAAATTAAAATTTAAACATTAATTCAACTGAAAAAAATAAACTATAAAACAAATTTCATGTTAAAAATATCATTAAAATTTTGTCAAGATTATTCTGAACGAGTAACTGTCCTTATAAAGTAATATTATTAGTAATTGAATTACTAATAAAATATTTAAACGACAAACTATATACATAGTAGCATAGAAGATCGAGAAATGTTAAGCGTCCTACCTGGTAAATAACACCCAGATAGAGAAGGCACTTATTATTTTTTTTTCATTAAATAAAATTTAAATTTTATTTAAGTTAAAGTTTCAAGTTTATAGGTATGGGTACAGATATTGGACCAAAAAAAATATTAAATAAAATATCCATGCCACTAGGTTATCCCCCATTGCCTTGAGGCACATGCGTATTAGTTTGTTCCATTCAATAAATAGAACATTTTGAATTAATTTTTAAATGAATCGGAGTTGGTATACTTATCTGTACCAATAAATTATTGTTATTAGCTAAATTTTTAATGACCAAAATCACTTTATTACTTATTTTGTTAAAAAATGTGTATATAACTTGTTTTTATAAAGCTAATCAAAGGAAATATTTGTTGTGGTTTTTTCGTAACTTTTTAAGTTTTTAAGATATTTGCAATATATTTTAATTTTAAATCGTAAATATCTGAAAAACTAAAAAGGCTACAAAAAAATTTATGTAAAAAAGTGACGTAGTTTTATTAGAGCATTAATTTTAATTATATACAATTTTTTCCTAAAGTCAGTAGTGTTCGAGTTATATTAAATAACCGATTTTTTACATATTTTTTTAAAAAAATGCAATTTGAACCTGCTGAGCTAAGACAGCAGTGTGGTTTTGAATTGACTATTGTTTATAGTAATATAAAAAAAAATGTTTTATGCGGTTCTTTTATAGGCTTGGTTTTTTGCGGTGGCCTCCCTAACTAGTAATAGTAACGAAATAACTTTATTTTTAAAATTTTTTATTTTATTTAATTTTTCTGGAGCTAAATACCTATCATTTTTACTCGCAAAACAAAATTAAGTCCAAAAGAAACTAAAATTAAAAGAAAGCTTTAATTCGGGTATCTTTAATCCTATTTATTATTTTCTTAGGTAAATTTCTTTAAATTTTTACTTGCACAAAACATTTGGTCTACTTAGAGAAAAAAACTGCTCTTTTTTATTAATAATTAAATTTAATAATTTATTTAACCTATTTTTCTATGTTTTTAATTTTACTAGATATCTATTACTAAGAAACTTATAACTTTAAAGAAAAAACTTTATTTTTGGTATTTCCTAATCTTATTTAATATTTTTTAAGGCGTTTTTCTTATTTTTTAACTCTCAAATAAAAATGTGGTACTAAAGGACTAATACCGAATCTTAGAGAAAACAAACTTTAATTTTTAAAATTTTTAATTTCAATTTAAATTAATTTTACTAGAAAATAAAATTATTTTTAAAAACTTTTTCTGTGAACAAAATATAGCAGGTATTTACATTTTTGCTAAAAATAAGCTTTTTATAGCACATTCTAGTTTTCCGCGAAAAAAAAAATAAGATCAATAAAAAATGTTAGTTTTTAACTGATATTTATATCCTTTATAGATATTTATAGGATTACAAGATACATGATTAACTTAAGGAAGCTATTACACAGATAGAGTTGTGATAATGTCTTTAAATTATAATTAAAATGTAGTTTTAAAATTAATTATTGTACGTTTACTGCGGTGGTCTAAAATACTAAAAAAATATTACCGAAAAAACCTACGTCAAACCTGTCAAAAAAGTGAATAAATAGACATATAGCTAAGGAAGTAGCTCTTGTGCGACTTCCTATATTTAAATCATATATTTGTTTTAGAGCATGTCTAAAGCATTTTATTATGTCCGCTTGAGTCCGCCAGGCTGAACGTTTCATAAACATTATTCATCTGCATCGTGCTAAGTATAATCGAAGTGCAAGTGTCTTGTTTATGTTAAATGCCACCAGTTTTATCCAAATGCCAAAAAGTGGAAGTTCCCCTAATGATATCAGCAATGGATAAGGAAGAAATAGAAAAATGTTTTGCATAAAAGAAATTATTATAAAAGTCCAGACTATACTTAAATAAGCTATTGACTATAAAAAATTAAACGTTTAATTAGGAACAAATTCTTTAAAATAATTATGATTAATTATGGTTTTTAGGTGCCCAAATAGTAGCAAATTATAAAGCTTATATAACATTATAAAAAAACTTTTTGGAGATAAACATTTTTTAAGTTTATAAAAAAAAAACTTAATATTAGAGGAAAAGCGTCTGTGAAATTTTAACAAAAATTCGTTTAGCCCTTTTAGACTCATTTTGACTGCTTTTGCGTTAGTTTTTTTGCGAAGCAGTGCCTATATCTATCTTGCCCCAGCAAAAGTTGTGGATTTTTCTTAAATTCGTTTTTTACATTTATTTTGCGTTTCTTTTTTGTTGTTAGCAGTTGCCGCTTCGATAAAAAGAAATACATTTTTTAATAAGCTTTTCACATATGTTAAATTAGCTGTACACTAAGGTATGCGTTATTCATTGCCTATTTTCACGAGCTTTGTAAAGGTGCGGATATTTACTGTACAAAAAATTGGTTGTGCAAATTTAGCACTTAAATAATAATATTAATAATTATTGATTTAGTTCGATACTAGTCACCGTCGTTTTACACCGGGCATCGTGCATGACTTTGACTCATTGTATAGCAAGATGGATCGTAAATAAAGTGCTTTTGTCTGCAACCTGATAAATCTTTGTTGAATATGTATTTATGTAATATAATGCATCAATGGCGCTTTTACTTCTAAAATGTAAAATTTAGACATTATTTACAGACTATATGAAATAATATTTATCTTGTGCATTAAAGACATATAAAACCTGTTCAGCGGGCCCGCTGCTGATTTGTTTATTTGCTGATTCTTGTTCTTTTTTGTAATGGTATTATACTTAAAATAGCTTTTAATTGTTGTAGCGTTTAAAGCTACAAGTTGTTTTTTTTTATAGTTTTCTTCATAATAATAATATTATATTCAAAAATTGTATCAACGTCAATTAATTATTTTCTTATACAAATAAATTTAACGATTTCTAAACCTGTTTTTTTAAAAATAATTGCGGCA
>JAHBCN010019465.1:0-15967 GCA_019359885.1 Listronotus oregonensis
AAAAAAAAAAAAAAATCATGTTTTTTTTTTTTAAATCGCGTTTTTTTGTTTTTTTTAAAAAATCATGTTTTTTTTAAAACCCCCTAAAAGTCTTAGGTTAATATTAAGGACTGAAATTTTCAGAAAATTTTTTTTTGAATCTCAAATAAAACTTTTGTGTTGAGAGTAAAAAAAAAAATAGTTGTAAAAAAAACCCTACTTAGTACTTGGGCCCAAGCCTTCGTGGACTTGAGGGGCGACAAGTTAAAAACATTACAACTATTTGTAAAAAAAAAAAGTTGCCAAAAAATGTTTTTATTAATTTTAAATAAATATTCCGGCATTTAAAAAAATGCACCGAAAAGTTATTTAGCAAAACGTATAATAAAACAGTATAAGCCTGATAAGAAGGTTAAAGGTTTTTTTAATAAATATTATTTTAACTACTTAAATCTTCATAAAAGTTATCATTGTGATAAGATTTAAAAAAAATATTAGTAATTAGGATTAAGAAATGCGATTTTCAAAAACCCCTATCACAAAGAAAAACCGACACTAAAAAAAAAAAACTTAAAAAAGGATTTATATATTCGCTCAATGTTGGCAATTCCAATGACATTGTAAATAATTATATAAACGTTATTTTGGGTAATTTGTTAAATGTGCGGCTTCACCTATTTTTAATCATAAAAAATAGATATATTGACTTTTTTGTCTTATTGTCAGTCATTAAGCGAGGCATAGTTTTTTTTAATCCCCTGTATATATTTCGCTATCGTTCGACCACCAGTCACAATTTAAAGGTGTCTACTGCTAAATTAGAATCAATACTTTTAATCTCCATCGCTTCAGGCAGTAAATTATTAATACCATAGCAAATAATATAAAATAAAACAAGTAGACCCAAAAACACTGAATGCGAATCAATACAAAATTTTAAATCAACTATGGAAATTCTAAATAAAAAACTGTTACCTTTTAGCTGCGCCTCAATGATCGATTAAAAAAAATTTTTAATTTCATAAAAAAGGATAATTTTATTTCCTTTTTTTAATGCAATATTTGGTACTGATAATCTTAAATGATAATTTTAAAAAAAGCCTACAACTTTAAAAAAATTTTTTTCTATCTTCAAAAATAAGGCCCCAGATAGCCACGTAAATATAAGCAAATCCCCTGGTTCTTTGTCGGCGATTAAAAACTCGGCCGATTAAGCATTTTTTTTTTTTGTCCTATGAAAACTGGGTCGGTAAATATTTTTTCCTGTAATCACAATCACACTTGTAATCGGCCGATGGTCAAATTTTGTCAGGTACTTAGGTTCTGGTCGGTCATGGTTAGTTCTGGTCGGTCATGATTATTTCTGGTTGAGTTTTTTTCCAATTAATAAAAAATCTAAGTCTCATAATGTCTTACTGGTCTTCAATGTTCCTGAATAAATTTCTACAAACCTAAATGTTGTTGCATTTTTATAAACGGTCCAGTTTTCTTATCAGATTTACGGCCAGTTCTTTAACGACTTTTTTTGTTCATATGTTTATGGCAGGAATTTAATTCTTATTATCGGCCGAGTTTTCATTTTCCCTACATATGTATATATGAAAATACCAGAATACCGGAATCTATCTAAAGTTACTGACTTTATACTGACAAAAATACCGGTTCTGAAAACATGGTTTGGTATTGTGACCCCTAAATGCAATCCCAAGATACCAAAAAAAAAAAACGAATTTTTACATGGTTCTAGCAGCGACAAGAACATTTTTTCAAGTTATGGTAAAAGAAACTGTTTGTTCTATTTTCATGTATAAACTAAGCCGTAAAAATATTACACCCTAATTTCGGTGCACCCTGTATAAATGTATAAACAAAAAAACTTTTAGTAACAACACGAACAAACGTGTGGTTTAGCGTCATTCGATTTGAAAAAAAATAAAAATTACAGATAAAAAGAGCACATTTTGTTTAGTACATTTCAAAAAGATAAAATCCAAAAAATGCATTTTTGTAGAAAAAATGAAATTAAAAGTCGAAAAAACAGTATGTCTCTAGGTTAAGTAAAAGGCCAGATTTTGCGACGTTGTCGAATAAAAACAAGGATTTTAATTTAGCTTTATAATATTACACAAATTACAAAAAAAAATTAAATAAGGTAACTCTCTGGAAGTGGAGTCCACCCTATTTTTGGCTTTTAAAAAAATCGAAGTTAAGATATTAGACTTTTTTTTTATTTTGTTCGACGGCGCATTCATGATAAAGAAAATTTACAATTTAACGAGGAAAACCTAACGCGAACTAACCAGAACTAGGTAATAGTTTGAAAGTTGTTGTTTGTTAGTTGTGGTTAGTTTTTTCTATAAAAAAAACTTTTCATTCTGGTAAATGAAAAAAAAACAACCTTTAATAATAACAAATCATTAGAAAACATTTGGCAACATTGCTTATTCAAAGAGGGAAACGTTAACAGAACGGCATTGTATGATCTCTTTCTAATGTGTTCTTTTTCACTTTTTATGTTAGTTGGCCATTACTTTAGTATATTTTATATGGGAAATAAAGAAATTATTTTATTTTGTGATAATGTGAGTAAAAAATTAATTTTTTCAGATCCTGTGTGTTTTATTATGGTGTAACCGAGGGTGTAACAAATAGGTAAAAAAAAATTATATCAAAATATTGCTGTTTAAAAATGACGTTAAAGTTTACGAACCCGATAACAATGTAAAGTTAATGAACGTGGTAGTGATACTTATTAAAAGTATAATTTTTAGGGTATTACAACTACATAATCGCTTTGTTATAAAATAAAAGTACATTCAAGTTTGAATAGACATACAAACACGACAAAACTCATAACCTCACAGAATCATGTCAAATTTCACACACGCCGATGAATACTAACTATGTTCAATGATACCACACACCATTTTTCAACTACGCGAAACACAATACGAGTCTATGATTTAAATTTAAAAAAACTATGAATAAAATTTACACTAATTAAAAGAGACAAGATTCAGACGATTGTTTTTAGGAGTAGCTTTAAATATTAAGAAGTTTAATAGCAAAAAAGCCAATGGGATTGTTTTGGTCTAAAGGTCGGATAAGATCAACCACAAATAATTTTAAATTTTATGACCAAGATTTAGCCATTTAAGGATCTATCGTACTTTATTTATTACAGTACCGTAACGGCATTTTACAATAGCGTCTATATATTTTTAAATATACGTGGTTGTTCAATAAGTTGTATCATTCGATAGAAAAAACATTTTATGGTTTAAAATACATTTTAATATATTCAATTTTTTTTTTATCTTTGGATAGTCCACGAAGACTAATGCCTAATTAAGATTTTTTAAGGTGGAGAGGAAGTTTGTTCACACGGGACTTAAATATTTGGAGACTGGGAGGAGAAGAAAAAACTTCTGCGGGTAGAAAGTTCCAAAGTCTGAACATTCTGGGGATGAAGGAACGAAGAAAGCGGGAAGTTCGGGGCCTTTCTAGTTGAACTGTAAAAGGATGCACTACGTGTTGCTCTGTTGGGAGCTGCCAGAGGGGGAATTATATTGACCAACTCCTCTGAGCAGAAGCCGTGAAAATACGTAGAAAAGCGAGAGATCCCCTACAGCTCGATGGTGAGCAAGGGAAGGAAGCCTGTGTGGAAGGGTGGGATCATGAATAAGACAAACGACTCTTCTTTGAATGGAGTCCCGAATGTTATGTCTTGTAGGAGACATGAAGCTGCCGAGGCTATGGATGTAATGTGCTTGTGCCAGTCGAGGTTATTCTCAAAAGTTAAGCCGACAAGATTAAACGACTCTTTGTTCTGCAAAACTTGGCCGATTATATGTAACGGATGAGCATTGGCATTCAAGCAATATGATTTTCCTGAACTTTAGTCCCTTATTCCAGTATCTTTTAATTTTTATGGATTGCATTTTCAAGTGAAAATCCGGAAGAGTGTCGAATACCCCCCCGGCTGCGTTCGGTAAAAATGATGGAAGATCAGGGAGCTAAATCTGGCGAATAGGGTGGATTTTACAACAATTCTTACTTTAAATCACTGATCTTTGCGATGGTTTTTTAAGCTGTGTGAGAAGGTGCGTTGTCTTCATAAAACATGATTTTTTTTGTTGTGTAAACGGCCATTTTAGCATGTGGACGAGACATATCGCATCAAAATTATGTAATAATAATGACTTAACCCATTTCTTCTCAGTTGTTCCGTCAACGTTGTCCAAGCACTGAAACATGCAAATGTTGCATTTCACAGCACCTTTTAGACAACGAGGTAGTGCCACCACGGACGTTATTTTAAATAAAACTACTACCTAAAAGTGTCTCTCCGGCTCTGGGAATCGAACCCAGATCGCCGGGGTGGCAAGCCGAAACTGTGACCATTACGCCACCGGTGAGGCGATGTTGGCGGAAATTGAAAAAAAGATCGTTGGAGGAGGAAATTCCCAAAAAAAAGCCCCAACTCTGAAACTCTATCTCCATTATTTAAAATTTTTAATTTAACGCTGAAATTGTGCCCCGCGCGACTTTTTTGGTTGCGCGCCCGGAAAAAACCGAGTACGTCACACTAAATAATTCTCTTTAAGGTATTAATTATTAATTGAAAAAAAATTGGAATTTATTCCGGGTTTAAAATTTAACTGAATGTTAATTTTTCAACAATTAACAATTGTTAATTAACATAATTGTTTCAAATTTCGTCTTTATTGTACCGGGTGTCCAAAAGGAAAGGAGCCGGCTGTATCTTTGAAAATGTATATCGCACAGCGTTGGGAAAAATTTTTAGTAAAAATGGTCAAAAGAAATAGCTGGAAATTATTTTCAAGTTTCTGAAATGCCGCTAGGGAGCGTAACTGCAATCTTGAATCTAAAAAGTGATGTTTCTGTGAATTTTGCTATATTAACCTAACAAAAAAATACCTGATTTTTAAAGTCGGGGATAATTTGAACCTTTTTTGTTTGACAATTTTTGCTGTATCTTTTAAAAAAAAAGTGGTGGGGGGTATTTAAAGGTTTCCGTAAAAAACACCCTGTATCTTCAATACGGCTAAGCCGATTTTAACAAACTTATATATAAATTTCGAAACAATTTTGTTATTTAACAATTTTTTAACTTGTTAAAAAATTAACTTTTAAGTTCAATTTTCAACAGAAATAAATTCTTTGAAGTGTTCTGAATACACCATAATTTTTTAAAATTTTTATTATTTTTTAATACCTTTTAAAAGAATTTTTAGTGTGATGTACTCGGTTTTGAGAACCAAAAAGGCTGCGCGAAGACCCATTTTCAGCGTTAAATTAAAATTATAAATAATGGAGATACAGTTTTGAAAGTTTGAACTTTTTTTTGAAAATTTCTCCTCCTTCAAGGATCTGCAATTTCCGCTTTCTCTTATGGTTTTTAAGCTATCGTCAAAAATGTTAATAACAATGGCAATTTTTATTGGCAGAAAAAAATCCTCAAAACGCATTTTCCATTTGAATTCCGCGTTGAATGAGCTATCGCTCATATTTTTGCAAAAACACACTTTTTTACTAGACTATAAAAAAAAAATTGTTCGCCACAACTCCCGTTTATGGACGCCAATAAATTAAAATATAATAATTATTTACATATTCTACCAATGAGATAAGAGACAATGCTAATAATAGAAAAAAAGTAATCAATAAATATAATACACAATTGAGAAAATGTCTTTTTCATTGCTTTTATTTACAGAGAGAGAGTTTTAAATTTAAAGATAAAACTGTTTGGCCATTATACTCAATTTAATTTCATTGTTTTCTAATTGATATTTGGAACTATTGACAATAAAGAATTTGAAGTCAGAGGATTAAAATAGAATATGATCTACCCGTAAACCACTTCAGAAAAATCTTTTTTTTTAATAGTACGATGTTTAAAGTAATACCGGAATGATTTAAAGGTACATACTATGTCAAGATAAGGATTACGATTAGGTTTTTTCTTGACAAATATGTGATTATTAATAACACCCAAAAATTATACACTGCAATTTTAAACTTGACCTTGAAAATTTCACATAATACAACATTTATGTAATATATAATATTTTGTATGATTTTTCCTACATTTTTTATCGGTGGGTTATTGCGGTTAAAATGAGTTGCACCAGTAGTTACGTATCTCTTAAATATCGTCGTATATAAGTAAGGTAACTAAAAAAGGTCACTTTTGAGATATTGGGCATTTTAATATTAAAATTAGCGTATTTGAAAAACTGTACCTTAAGAGTTTCTTTTTACAAAATATACAGGGTGTCCCGGAATATGTGAGCAATCTCTTGGAATCTAATGGAAAACCTAAAAATATTATGACAAGTTCCCATAAACTTTTTTCTTATGACCTTCCCCTACAGAGATACAGGTACATAAGGGACGCCCCTGGAAATCGTTTTTTTTTTAATAACTTTTAAAATACTAGTCGTAAAATAATTTTTTTTAATATGATGGTAACTAGATAAGTCTTTTTAAAATAAACGCATTAAATCATTTTTGGCTTATTTAGTTTGCCAGGGACGGACTAGCTCTGACACAATAATAGAAATTTTTTTAACACCTTGTATGATAATGGTTCAACACTATTATTTTTGGATAGCTTTAACCCTAAACCAAAAAAAAGGTATTCTTGATTGACATTGATAAAATCAACTGTTTACGAGAAATAAAATATCATGTTTGGTATTTTTTTACTGTATACAGGGTGTTTTCTAATTGTACGTCAATATTTAAGGAGGCAATTTTTGGGTCCATTTAAAAAAACTTCATATGAACGTATGTCCTAAACGTCTTAACTTTTGAGATACAGGGTGGTAAAATTTTTAAAAATAAATCATTTATTATTAATATCTGTAATACCACATTAGCTCATTTAATGAAATTTGGCATAAATGTACTATGAATCAAAAAGCATTATTTGTTTATTTCCACCAGTGGCGTTCGTACAGAATTTGACCTGCCTATTTTGGCAAATGAACCCAAAAATTGCCTCCTCAAATATTGACGTACAATTAGAAAACACCCTGTATAATGTAAAAACAATACCAAACATGATATTTTATTTCTCGTAAACAGTTGATTTTATTAATGTCAATCAAAAGTACCTTTTTTTGGTTTAGGGTTAAAGCTATCCAAAAATAATAGTGTTGAACCGTTATCATACCAGGTGTTAAGGTTTATTTTAAGAATACTTACCTAGTAACCATTATATTAAAAAATATTAAATTACGCCTAGTATTTTTAAAGTTATTTATATAAAAACGATTTTCAGAGTCTTATGTACCTGTATCTCCGTAGGAAAGGCTCGTAGGAAAAAAGTTTATGGGAACTTGTCATAATATTTTTGGGTTTTCTATTAGATTCCGAAAGATTGCCCACATATTCTGGGATACCCTGTATAATCTTATTAGTCCGGGAGGCCACCGCAAAAAACCAAGCCAATGAGAGATACGTATGAAACATTTTTTTTATATTACTATGAACTATAATCAATTCAAAGCAGCATTGCTACCTCAGCTCAGCGGGTTCAAATTGCATTTGTTTTTACCTTAAAAAGATCGTGAAAAATCGCTTTTTTAATATAACTAGAAAACTATTAATTTTAGAAAAAAAAAAGATTTGGAAACAAAATTGATGGCCTACTAAAACTACGTCAGTTTTTTCTATGAAATTTTTTGTAGCGCTTTTAGTTTTTTAGATATTAACGATTTAAATTAAAAATAAAAACACAAATATCTTGAAAACTAAAAGAGTTGCGAAAAAATTTATAATACAAAAAACATGCCTTTTAGTAAGCTCTATAAAAAAGTTATATACACCATTTTAATAAAATAAGTAATTTAGAAGATATAAGCAAAAAAGTGATTTTGGCCTTTAAATATTTCGCTTATTTTTTTGGTACAAGTAAGTATACCAGCTCCAATCCATATAAAAATTAATTTAAAATGTTCTATTCATTGAATGAAACAAACTGATGGCACGGATATTATTTTTTTTTGGTCCAATAACTGTACCCATTCCGATCTACTTGAAACTTTAACTAAAATGAAATTTAAAGTCTATTTAATTAAAAAAATAATAATAAGTGCCACATTAATCTGGGTGTTATATACCTGACAGGACGCTTAACATTTCTCGATCTCCTATGCTACTATGTGTATAGCTCATTGTTTAAGTATTTTTATTATCAATTTACATATTAATATCAATAATTTATAAAGACAGGAACTCGTTCAAAATGATCTTGGGAAAATTTTAATCATATTTTTAAAATAAAAAAAAAACAAAAACAATTTATAGTTTATTTAGCATTAAACATTTCTCTTATTAAGCTATCTACCCATTTATTTACTACCTTAAAATATAATCAAATTAAAGTTAAAGCACTAATCCAAATGAAAAAAAAAATTATTAAATTTTATTGAAGGTCATTCTGAACGAGTAACTGTTTTTATAAATTATTAATATTATTACTTGAATAAATAATAATAAAATTATTAAAACGATGAGCTTATGTGTATAGCTGTGTGTAGCATAGAAGCTTGAGAAATATTAAGCGTCCTGCCAGGATAACACCCAGATAAAGGAGGCACTTATTTTTTTAAATCAAATAGAAATTAAATTTTCTTTTGGTTAAAGCCCAGATAAAGCCACACTTTATGGGGTTAAAGTGTTAAGTATATCGAAATGGGTACAGTTTGCCCCATTGCCTCGAGGCACATGTGTATTAGTTTGTTTTATTCAATAAATATAACATTTTGAATTAATTTTTAGATGGATCAAAGCTGGTATACTTGTACTAAAAAAATATCGTTATTAGCAAAATTTTTAATGGCCACTTTTTTCCTTATTATCTCCTATATTACTTATTTTATTAAAACTGTGTATATGACCATTTTTTAGAACTCACTAAAAGGCATATTTTTTGTTTATTACATTTTTTTGTAACGCTTGTAGTTTTTGAGATATATGCGTTTTTATTTTAAATTTAAATCTTTAATATCTCAAAAACTAAAAGGGCTACAAAAAAATGTATATAAAAAAACTGACGAAGTTTTATTAGACCATTAATTTTGATTATATACTTTTTTTTCCTAAAATTATTAGTTTTCGAGTTACATTAAAAAAACGATTTTTCACGATTTTTTTTAAAGGTAAAAAAATGTAATTTGAACCCGCTGAGCTGAGGCAGCAGTGCGGCTTTAAATTGACTATTGTTTATAGTAATATAAAAAAAATGTTTCATCGGTTTTTTTATAGGTTTTTTTTTGCGGTGGCCCCCCGGGACTATATTCAACCGCGAGGAAAAGGTTGCGGCGATAGTGTTATTTTTATGATCTAATAAAATCTACAAGGCTTGTTCAAAATTTTTTAAATCACAGCTGATTTTATGCTTGTGCCGTTTTTCCGTTATATCTAAAAACAGGTATACAGGTTAAAAATTATACCTGGTTCGGAACAGGCCTACTGAAGCTTATTCGTATAAAAAAATTGTTCAACGCCATTTTAAAAGCAAATATCACATTTGGTCACATAGTTATTTAAAACTGTTAACAAGTACAATTTACGTACGAATGTTAATGTTTGCAGAATGAGCGAAGCGAGTTCTGCAACTCACATAAGTCTCTTAAAACGTACTTTTAACACAAATATCATACAATATTTTTTTCTACAAACGCAATAATGCAGTTAAAATTAAATTATTTAAAAACTGGAAGATATAGTTTTACATAGCATCGTATATAAAAATTATTAAAGTTGGCATTTATTAATGAATTCTAACAACCGTTGTTGCTGTTTGGTTACAGCATGTTTACTTCAAATTTGATACATCGTGTCAGTTTTAGCTCGTATTAGTTTTTACTTAAAATCAACTTGAAATAGAAGAAAATGTAGGAGAAAGCATTGGTTGCATCGATCCATTTAAAGAGATAGATGAATCGGCCAGTAGAGCATCGCTGGATTTAGTGCCCAGGCAATCTCGTATACAATATAATATTACCCACAATAAGTTTATGAATTTGTGTAAGAAGAAAGGCGTTGCTGGAAAATATACCGAAAATATATTCCTTGCGTATTTTGAGGAAACTGGGAAATAAATTTGTTTTTCAAGTTGTTTGAATTGTAAAATTAATACAAATGTCAGTAAATAAAGAAACGTTGACGTTACCTCTCAAAATTTGACATTTTACTTTTAACACTAGTGCTTTAAATTGTTACTTTCATGCACTAGTGATTTAAAAACATTTTTAAGGGATCTAGATACTTTTAACACGTCTGTAGAAAAAGAATTTTAAAGCGAATCTGATGGGCTAGAAAAAAGTACAAGATGGTATTTAAAAAAAGTTACTTCCAGTTAAACCGAATTTCGTAAAAAATAATTATTAGGTTCTAAGAAAAGGCAACTCTTCGCTATAGAAACTGTCCCAATATTAGAGTAATATCTTTGAAAATAAGAAAGTGTTCGGCTGTTACATGTCCGTTGGATCACCGTGTATAAGGATTAATTGCATTTTTGGTATTGAGGATTGTTTACAGGTAAACCTGTGTTTTGGTAAATTTTAGAATGATTCTGAATTACGGTTAATTGCTGATTGCTGAGTTCTAACTAACCAGGCACTATCTTGATAACGTCGAAATACAACTTTTAATTATTTACACTAGATGATAAGCTGAAGTGTTCCTCGATTAGAGATAGAAAACTTTGTGTAGACAATATTATCATTAAGAAAATAACAAAATACTTCAGTAAGTATTACAACATTATGACAATATTAAAATTACGTTAAAAATAACTGTTTTGCATTCTTTAACTCAATATTTTCTAAAAGGATTCTTTAGATCAATCGGTTATTTTTTTTTATATGTGATATACATTTATTTATTTTATTAACGTTACACTGCTTTGGACACATTTCATCTTTTTTGTTTTGTTATAAATTTACGACTAAAAATATGACGAAAATCACTTATGTCAAAATTTCGAAAAATGTCTCCATATGAAATTATAGCCATTTTAAATATTGAAATCAGGTAATATTGGCCGTCAAATATTTCACTTGGAATTATTAATTTAAATCTAGTCATCCTTGATATAGACAGAATAGTAAATTTCAAATGTCAAAGTCAATCCTAGGTCCCTGGAATTTATTACCATGTCCTACCCAACGTAACCCAACAGTGAAGATGATGTAATTTTTCGTATTTATGGAGCTTTAGCACAAATTAAAAAAAAAACAATAAGCCTAGTAGAAAACAACTTTATTCGCCGTTTGCACGCATTACCTATGTAAAATTCAACGTTTTTTTTTTATTATGTGTTTAGTTAATAAATGATTTGAATTTGAACATTTGATTTCATTTTTCAAAATTGCTTCATTCCATTATTCAAGATGGTCATAATTTCATAAGAAAACATTTTCCGAAATTTTGACATAAGTGATTTGTGTTTAATTTTTTGTGGTAGGGTCTTCCCCCAAATGGTGGGACACCTTGTACAGTAACGGCCATTAATTCGTGGGCAATTCTTTTTCCCTTTCGTGAAATAGGCTTATGCCACCGTCTTCTGAATATAAATAAATGAAAAACCTAATAAAGAAACAGGTATCCGTTGTCAGTGTCTAAAAATATTTTATAAAATGCCAAACTTAACTTTGGATCAAAAAGTATTAATTATTCATTATATTGAGCAGAGAGGTTGGCCAGAAAAAGGATGTGGCGAAAGAGCTTAACATCCCAAAGAGTACTTACTATTCATTTTTTTATAAAAAAATGGCAGGGAAACCTTTAAAAAAAAAAAAATTTTTTTTTTTTAAAAATTTTTAAAAATCTTTTCTTTTTAATAAAAAAAATTAAATTTTTTTTAAGTTTTTTTTTTTAAAATTTTTAAAAAAAAAAAAGGGGGGAAAATTTTTTTAAAAAAAAAAAAAAAAAAAAAATTTTTTTTAAAAAAAAGGGGGTTTTTTAAAATTTTTAAAAAAAAGTTTTTTTTTTTTTTAAAAAAAAAATTTTAAATTTAAATTTTTTTTTTTTAAAAAAAATTTTTTAAAAAAAAAAATTTTTCCAAAAAAATTTTTTTTTAAAAAAAACAAAAAAAAAAAATTTTTTTTTTTTTTTTTTTTAAAAAAAAAAAACCAAAATTTTTGGGGTTTTTTTGGGGGTTTGGCCCCCCCCTTTTTTAAAAACCCCGGGGGCCCCTTTTTCAAAATTTTTAAAATTGAAATTTAATTTTCCAAAAAGGGTTTTCCAAAAAAAAAATTTTTTAAAGAGGGGGGGAAAAAAAGGGGAAACCCCCAAAAAAATTATTCTTTTTTTAAAAAAAAAAGGGGGAAACCCCTTTTAGAGAAGAGTTGGAAGTGGTCCCCCAAAAAAAAAAAAAAAAATTTTTAATTTTTGGGGCCCCCCTTTTTTTAAAAAAAAAAAGCTTTTTTTGTAAAACCTTTTTTTAAAATTTTTTTGTTTTTCTGAAAAAATGGGGGTTTTAATTACAGGCCTCAAGGAACACGATTTGATGAAAAATATACCCAAAAAGGGCAGAAATAGTGGGCGATTTTCGGTAAATGTTTGGGGTTAAATGCACAAGGACTTGGTGTATGTTATTTTATCGAAGGAAGGTTCATTGCGGGGGTATAAAAAAAAAAAAAAAAAAAAAAAAAAAAAAAAAAAAAAAAAAAAGATCTACTACAGAATATCATGCTTCCTTCTGTACTGGATCGATTTTGGGGCCGAAATTTTATCTTTCAGCAAGATAAAGTGTTCCCGTTCATACGGCCCGACAAGTCGTGAATGGATGGAAGAGCAGGTATCACTTTTTTCCCGTGCCCACTAAGGCCGGTTTTTAAATGTTATGGAAAATGTTTGGGGCTTTAAGTTAAAAAATAAATGGGGAAAATGAGTTTAGGCCGCAAAATGTAAACGAACTTAAGGATAAAATTTGAGGGGGAATATATGTATAATTTTATATTATGAACGAGTAAAAATTTCTGTCCCTGTACACCTGGGGGGAAAATTTTAAAGAAAATTAATCAAGATTTTTTAAATCCCCATTAAATTTAAATTTTAAAGTAACACAACTTTCAAACAGTATATCGTTTTTGTAATTAAAATTTTCCTCAGTCTGTCCCAAAAAACAAAGAATTTACTGCATATTTCAAATACGTCATTTCCTTCATTTTTCTTAACACCGTTGCGGCAAAACAATGTCTATTCTATAGTCTCATTGTATGGGTCCATCTTGAACAATCCTACTTTTCTCAAATTCATCAATTTTTTTTTTCACCCTTAGTCGTTCTTTTAGTCATAATAGACAAAACAACAAATAAATAATAAATCTACGAAAGCTCTTGAATAAATTGCGATTTTTTTTCGAGATAAATTTTTTTTTTCGGATAAAAAATTTTGAGCACAGGAGGTCCACCGACGTTCTTGGATATAATTAAAGTAAACAAACACTGTGTGGCGTTAATATAATCAGAGGGGGAAAGGGGGGAAGAGTACTTATAAACAGACCGGACCGGCCAACGATTATATACTACAGAAGGGTGGCTCATTTTGCAATGTTTATTTGTCTTCTCTAGTCAAACTGCACTAAAAGAACTTCAATAAACGCAAATAATTCAACCAAATTTCAATAGAAAACAGAAAATCCTTCAAAACACACAAGATCAAATTAGCCAAATGAACGTAAACAAAAAGATTCAGCAACGTCACCCCCTTTCCGCTCCCCGCTAAATTTTCCAACGTAGGTTAAATGGAACTAAACCATCCTTAAGTATATAATTGTTGCCCTTTGAACTGTCATTCAATAAATTTTTTCGTTTAAATAGATGTTGCCTATATTAACACAAAAAACCCAAAACTTAATACTAAATACTTTTACTATATTTTTTAAGATAATTTCCCGATTTTGATTTTGAGATCTTGGGAATTTGTTTACGTTTTTCCCAAAAAAAAAACAAACAATCAAAATACCAAACACCCTGCCGAGAAACTGGCGTTACGTTTATTCTATAGTCCAGTAACTGAAGATTTAACGTACCCAAAGCTGTAAATAAATCTGTACAGTTTTCATTTGTGGCGTTCTTAGGTCTTCGCGGATGCTTTCGAACGAGAAAAAATTTAACACGATTCCGACGTGGGAACCCCCTGAAAAGGGGGCCCCCAAAAAATCCCAAAAATGAGTTTCCCACGAATATCTGCCAAAATATGCGAATTAAAATTTTTTTTTCAGATAAAAAATAAAGATTACCTCGAAATCTACAAAAATGGTCCCTTTTTCGAAACCCGACCGTCGAAAAATCCATAACATACAGATTTTCTAGAACTCCGAAAAGGGAAAAAAAATGCAGTTGGGCAAAAAAATTTTTTTTATAAAAACCCAAAGAAAGATGGTGAAGAAAATTTTCTGGGATCATTGAACACTTGCTAAGGTCTCATTAAAAAAAGAAATGTTAACAACAAACCATTTCTTTAAAAATATCAATAAATTAATGAAATACTCTTAAAATATTGTAAAGAAAAAACTTTGACCGTTTTTTTTAATATTCAAAAATAGAATGGACCCAAACTTATATGCAATGATAGGTGGGGGTTTTTTCCCATTCCGATGAACTTTGAATGAAAAAAAAATGTACATTTTTCCCCAAAGAAATTAAAACAATTCATCCGCCCGCTTATAAAGTGAATCCATGAAGATAGCGGCTTTCTAGCGGTAGAGCGGCAGCTGAAATAAAGGGGACCTTATCTCGAAAACTATCGATTTTTCGAAAAAAATTAAAAGGACCATTTTTGTAGTTTACAAGGCGATCTTTATTTTTTTGTTTAAACAAAAATTCCCCAATTTCCCATATTTTGGCGGGAGGCCATTTTCAGCCTTTAAATGTTGAAAAATTTTTTTTTCGCTCTAAAACACCCCGGGGAAGACAAAATTAAATTGCGCCACAAGGGGAAAAATGTACAGATTTATTTACAGCTTTGCCCCCTCATTTACTGGACTACTAGTCTTGAGTTCGTTGATCAAGACAGTGGACGGCGGGGGGAAATCGATTCCCAAGAAGACGGGCAATTCCATCGGGAGGAAAGCTTATGACAATTTTTGGGATACCAAAGGCACTATACAATCTTAATTGTAATCTGATTTTTTTCTTAAAGAAAAAAATGAGACATTACCTATCTAAATAGTTTAAAGATGATTTTTTTTTCTGCTTTTGTATGTTGAGCTCTCCACTGATAGTGTGGTCAAATTAGATAAAAAAAAAAAAGTGAAAGGGACATAAATTTACATAAGCTGAAAGTGGGTAAAAATTTTTTAAAACATAATTAAAAAAATCATTTCAAAATTCTCCATCGTTCCGGTACGTGGAAAAAAATTGACTCGAGATCAAAGGTCAAAAAAATTTTTTTTTGGGGATGCTTTAAAAAGGGTTTTTTCGTAAAAATTTCCTAAACAAAAATTGTAAATCCTAAAATTATCTATAAAAAAAGATTTTTCCCGTTTTTTTTAATTTTTATCCTTTTTTCAATTCCAACCCTTGCGAATATCTGTTATTTATGCAATGGTTTCCAATTAAACAAATTTTGACCTGTGAAATAGGCCTACTCAGGAAACCACGTTAAAAAAACCCCGTTTTTTCTTTTCCGAAGGGGGTGGAAAAATTTTAAAACAATAACCCTTTCAACTTTTAAAACTTATATCTAGAAACAGTGGCTTTTAGGAAAAAAAATTTTTCATACCTTTTTTTTAGATAATTTTATGATCTACAATTTTATTTTAAATTTTACGATAAAACTTACTTTTTAAAAAAAATTGCAAAAAACCCATTTTTTGACCTTTGACCTCCGGGCCGTTTTCCACTCCGGAACGATGGGGGAAATTTTTTTTTTAAAGTTAAAATGTTTTAAAAAAAAACCCAAAAGTAAATGATAACCAAAGCAAAATTGCCGGGTAGAA
>JAHBCN010019466.1:0-15845 GCA_019359885.1 Listronotus oregonensis
CCACTAGAAAACAAAATAAACAATCGAAAACATAAAAATGCCGTAGTTGGAGCATTTATTAACTCTAATTTATATTTTAGTCAAGTAGGCTTGGAAATAAAAACAAGAACAAAAGATTGGAAAACGTCATGACTTATTCGAGTGAACAGTTGTCAGTTCCAAATTAATTTTTAAATAGGTGATGCCTTATTGGGATCTAATGTGCATAAAAATGGGAATTCCAAATGAAGTAGCATATAACGCACTACCAGTGTGAACTTAAGCGGGTCATGTTGTTTTCCAATCTTTTGTTTTTTTTTTTTTATTTCCAAGCCTACTTGACTAATACATATTTAAATTAGAATAAATAAATGCCCCAATCACGGCATTTTTATGTTTTCGATTGTTCATTCTGTTCTTTTGTGAATACAAAAAAAAGCTTTCAGTATATTTTTTTACTTTACAGTGATTATTCTTTAACTCTGTAACAAAGACTGTTTTGAATAATTGTCAATTTATCATGAAAAACAGGTTACTTTGAAACAACTCAAAAACGAATGCAGATATCAAAACGCGGTTTTCGCCAAACTGTAGGTATTTTTTTCTCTTCTAAACCTACCATAAAAAATCATATCGTTGTAGTTTTCCTTAATCAACGCCCTCTAGTTGGTGAACTACAAACTAGCCGACACCTTAAAAGACGACATTTAAAAGAGCTTAAAATTTTTTTTCAAACGAGTTTTCACTTAAACTACTTCTTATAAAAGATATGGGAGATTAAGCTATTTTTATCATCTTCCGCCTCCCCCCTTATTATTGGAAATACGACAAAAAGTCCTTAACCAAACTGATGCAAAAATGGTTAGAGTTTTTGCTGGTTTTATAAAAATTGTACCCAATATCAGCTATTTTTGAAGAAAAAATAGGTTTTTTAATTTACCGTTTCATCGTAGTTTTAGAAACTTGAAAATAGTTTCCAGTTAATTCTCTTGGCCTTTTTTACTAAAAATAATTTTCTCCAACGATGTACGATACATAGTTTCCGAGATACAGCCGGCATCCTTTTTTATTTGGACACCCGGTACATCCTTTTCTTTGCTTAATTTAAAAAAAAAATAGTATAGTTGGATCATTTTTAAAATGAAAATTCGGTGCCCTTTAAAAAAAAAAAAAACATAAAAAGTAGCAAAAAGGTTTAATTTTTATGGTCGGTCGCCTTTGCTTTTTATGTGGTCTATTATTACAGACACGTGCGGGAAGCGGCACCTTATAAAAAGCAAAGGCAGCCACAGTTTAAACCAAATCTTTTTTGCTACTTTTTATGTTTTTTTTTTACCTTTTCAAAGGGCACCGAATTTTCATTTTAAAAATGATCCAACTATATTGTTAGCTTTTGACTTATTATTAACTTTTACAATGAGTCCGAAAAAAAAATTTCCGGACAAATCCGGTATTTTTTTACCGGACTCGACACTGTAAAATTTCATTTTCCAAATTAAAACCAATTATCTAAAGGTACGTTTTACAGTACATTATGAAATAAAGTAAAATCCATAAGAAAACACAAAAGCATGTTTTTTACCTTTTTCTCTCGTAAAAGAAGCTAGACTTGACGACAATTTAGGAAACAAAAAAATTGTATATTTAGTTGCTTCATATATATAAAAAAAAAAACGATCAAAATTTAATTAAAGTAAGTGGCGTACATGTCAGTGGCGTAGATTCTTTGTCAATAAAAATGGGCTGAATAATTTTAATTAAGTTAAGGCCTTTTTTTTCCGACAAATAATTTTCTTCAACGATGTGCGATACATAGTTTCCGAGATACAGCCGGCATCCTTTTTATTTGGACACCCGGTACATCCTTTTCTTTGCTTAATTTAAAACGATGTATGATCTGTATACGATTAAAAGAAGGACAAAGAGAACAGTATTAGGGTTGACGCGATTCATTTAATGGGATTCGATTTTTACGAACGGCCCTTACTCAATGAAAGTACAGGATGTATGTTAGTGTCCTTAAAACCAACATTATCTAACACCTTCAAGGAAACTAGAAGTTTACATTAAGGTATTAAGCAATAATGCTAACAGTTGCCTAATAATTTGCAAATTTCTTTATTGACATAATATCAAATATATTTTGAAAACATTCCTAATTCACCTTAATTTGAATGCAATGTAGAATTAGAAAAGTATTTATTCAACCTTCAGGTAACTTATGTTCGCAAAACTAAAAAAAAACATATTTAGATCGTCTTATTTACATGTGCTAAAATAAAACAATGGAATGGATATTTACGTATGGATATGTACAAGGTGGCAGATAATGCATTTAATTTAAAAACAATTAATTTTTATAGAAAACTAGCAAGCAGGGTGAATCTACCTAAGGGCTTTTTAGGCTTTAGCCCAGGGCCCCTTAGATACAAAGGGCCCCCAGTCCCCATTTAAAAACAATAGACTATACTTGTTTTTAAATAAAAAAAATATGTAAAATTAAGAAAAAAACAAACATTAGGCAACCCAGATCGATCAACCTGTGCACGACTATCGAACGAAACAGGGAATTCCCCTGTCGCTTGTCTTTGGTCGCTGTATTTTTTTGGTGCGTTTATTACCAGGAAGTTTAAAAAGGGGTATGGAAGCCCAATACTGTAGAACAAAATTATCCAGGCGTGCGGCAGCGGGAATGGGGGGTTGGCCCCGCGGAATTTGCGCAATGAATAGTAGGTCAGGGCCGGATTTCCATAATTCTTTGTTATATCTATAAAATTGACATCATCAAATTCACTTTTTTTTTTTTATTTTTTGCACAAAATTGTTGGTTATTAAAGGATACTACTATAGAATATTTAAAATTATTTAGTAATATTAGATTTTTTTTCATCTGATATAATATGGAAAGAATAGATGGCGCCACTTTACTGCCTTCTTTTTAAATGGTCGATATTTTTGGGAAATTTTGTATTTTTACCACAAATCTTTGTAAATAAATAAAAACACGATTTTTTAAAATAAATTTCAAACATTGTATGATAGTATTATGTACTTATCACCAATTTTGTGATAAAAGAAGGGCAAGATAGTGTAAATGAGTTTAATCTAATCCTAAGATTCTGGTTGTACATTAAAAAGTGAAAATTTTTATAACTGCTTTTTAGGCATATACTTTTCAGTAATAACAAACATTCATGAGACAGAATAACAGTGGTTAAAAATGTTTAGTAACCTTTGGTACCTGAGTATCCATTGTAACAGTATCCGTTAAATATTATGTTTTACAGGATGTCAGCTTAAAAGTTGATAATGAAAAATTGAAAATCAAAAATCTAATTTATTTCTAAACAAATGGTATTGTCTCGAAATTGTCTCCTCTCCGTTTTTTGATCAAATTTGGTATACAGGGGTTTTTTGGGGCGCTGATTACAAATCTGAAAAAATATTTTTTGGGCAACTTTTCCCTTTCCGAGATCTTCATCATCAAAGTTAAAAATTAAACTAACCTCATTTTTTACTATATTCTCCCTTCTTTTTGTACACAATTCTTGATTTTTACACTAAAGTGGCACACGATATTTTATAAACACCTTTTAAAACCTTTTTATTTTTATTTATTTTAATCTTTTTTCCATTAAATTGCGAACTTCGAAGTTCAAAGGCAGGTAGCATTTTTTTAGATTTGTAATCAGCGCCCCAAAAACCGTACCAAAATTGTACTTCCTTTCATTCAATTAGAGGGACCTGTATATATTAAAATTTGCCTGGTCTGCCCAATAATTAATAATTTTGATCCTTTAAAAGAGTTATTAAATTATTAAATGAAATAAAAGTACCTAAAAAAACCTTATTTTTTTAATAATTAAGAAAAACACAAACATTTGTAAATCCAGGGGCGAGCTATCCTAGGGCAAACCGGGGCAGGCCCCGGGGCCCGGCCCCGGGGCCCAAAAACCGTCCCAAAAAAATTTTTAAAACGGATCCAATAAATTTATTTATTTAAGTTTTTGTATCTATTTCTAGTCATATTATAAGGCCAAAGGGTTTTTAAAAAATACCACAACAGTCAATTATTATTTAGAGTTCTTAGTATATCGTGAATATTCTCGCTGTTGTCACTATATAAACAAATATGTTTATTTTTAAGTTCAACTCAAGGTTTATCTTAGCTTCAGTATTTATTAAAGCCGTAATTAAATACCTATAAGAACTGTTTTGGGTTTTAATTGGAAAAAATTTGAATGAATGTATCCTCCCGGTAAAAATGGAGGAAAAAAAAAATTAAAAAGCGGTTTATTTTGTATTTGGAATAACGGAATTAAAGATTCCCATTTAATTTGAGGAATTTGAGGAAAAAAGCTTGCGTTCCTAAATTAAAATGTTTTATAATCGGTCGGGCGGATCGCGAGGGGGCAGTTTTGGGGAACCCACCGCTTTTATTTACGCCTCGTCTTCGGGGAATTCCCGGTTTCTTTTTTTTGACGATTTTAACTCAACGTGAAATATATTAATTAGCTTTGTTCGCGGGTCCAATTCCGAACCGGTTCAGGGACTATTCGAAGGAATATGAAAACGGTCGTTCCAGGTAACACAATTTTGAATTTTTAGTAACAGTTCAGGTTCGCGGATAACATCGGTTGGTTCGTAACTGATTCAGAATCGGTTCTTGTAGTCCCGAATTTTTGATGGGATTAAAAGTTCGGTTTTTGCTGTTCATGCCTTTTCAACATTCTTATCATCTGTTTGCTGTTTGTTGTGTTTGAGGTGAACCTTAAGAATTTTGCCCTTCTTAGTTGCTTAAATATTTTATTTAATTAAAATATAAACCCCTTTCCCTACAAACCTGTTACTTAAAGTTCTTAATTTTCCTTGATTCTTAGTTTAGTTTATCTTGATTTGATTATAAACAGTAATATAGTTGTTTATAAATTGATAGAAATAGTAAGTTGATTTATTTCAAATTAAGACCCTATTTAAAATGTAATTACATATTAGTTATTAAAGGGCGGAATTATCCATTATTTATGATAGGGTATTTTATTTCTTCGGTGTCGTAAAAAGGAACAAAAATAAAATAAAAACATTAATAAATGAAAATAAACTTGGTAAAAGTAGGTTAGGTTAAACAGTCAGCCCGTTGGAGAAATTGATTGAAATCCGCGCCGTTCGGGTAAATAAAAATCCGGAACCGGTATATAATTAGACATGCGTCTTAAGACAATCCTGAACGGTTCAATTTTAGTTCGGAATCGTTCTAAACGTGACCCGGAACAAAGCTTATATTGTGTCGTGGTTGATTGTGGAGAAAAACTGTACTACAGTAAAATTTAATAAAAATTTGTGGATTATGAATGAATGTTTAACTTATATTTTATAGTATTAATAATAACATTTATTTGTATTTGTGCATTTGTGCCTCGTTAGTCGTACCTACAAGGTACCTACTAAAAAAGGAAGTCACATTACTTAATGAATTATATCATATAAAAAGTACCTACCTACTGAAAATATTTAAAAATTTTAATTTTGTATTATAGGTAATTGAGGATACATTTTCTCCTAATACTAAATTGAAATATGTGTTTGCCTGCTCGTATTCGGATTTATAGCGGGTTTACCCAGCGGATCCAGGGATATGAAGCATAATTTTAATAATATTATTTTTTTTTGCCCAATTTGGGATTTTTGGAATTGCACGAGGGTAATATTTTTCAGTGCGGACTATATATTTGTAGTGAAAAAAATTAAAATATATGATAAAAATTATTTCAAAACCTTATTTTGTCGTAACAGAAATAACCCAACTGACAATTATTCTAGTCAGAGAGTTTGTTACGAGATAGGGAACAACGCAGAATCGCAAAGGCCCTTAACTTGCCTCTCTTTTTACTTCAATTAAGGGCATGTATGCATAACATTTTTCCTGTTTTTTAATAAGCCCTTTACAAGAAATGGCTCGATTTTTTTTGTATAAATTATAAATGACATTTGTCAATTATGTCGCTAAGTAAACCCGTCCTTAATTTCTAAAGTTTTTAAAAAGACTAAAATAGTGTTTGTTACTTGTTACACAACTATCCAATGCATTTAAAAATGGGTTTTTTTTCTTTGCGGCCGGACTTCATAATAAAGCGCTGAAATAAAAATAGAAATGAAGATAAGGGGAAAAATATCAGTCTGGGGCACAGAAACGAAAATTGAAATTACAAAAAGAAAAAAATTAAAAAAAAACATGTTAAAATAGAAAATTTTTTAAAAGTTTCTGCCTCTTTTTTTCCCTTGTAAAAGAACAAGAAAATATCAATATTTCTGAAACAAGTGAATCAACTTCTATTTTTTGGGGTTCCTCCTAAAGAACTTTTCCCTTTTAAAACTGGATTTGTGGTGAAGTTGTCAGCAATGCCATTTCTAGCACCTCAGGCTCCTCTAATAGCAAAATAAGGTATCTAGCGATCTTGGATTTTTCTTGGGAAAAACTCTTACCGATGAAGATAAAAAGAATTATTAGTCTTAAACCCAATAGACCTAAAGGTCCATTTTCCCAAGGACTCGAAACAAAATGATCGCAGTCTTAGTGAGAGTTATTATTTTTCCACTACAAAATATGGCCCTGTCAATCGTCATTGGCTGTGCTATTTCAACTGTACTAGATGCAGCCTATTGTGAATCTTGTTGGCTTTTTCAAAATTGTGCAGTCCCTGGAGAACAGGCTTAAGAGATTGGAAACATTTATCATCACGCATTAATGAGCATAGTAAAAGTGGCTTATATTGAAGCTTGCGCTGTTCACGACCTTTGGAAAAAAATCGTGGCATTGACAAAACCGAAAAGAGATCAGATTTCGCGTCGTTCTGGAATATGGTGTTGAAAAAGATTATTCAAAATTACATTACTTCTTGCAAAATGTTCTTTATCATTTCGTGGGCACCGTGAGACGATTTTAGTGGGAATTTTATGGCTCAAGTAAAATTTTTGTCAGACTATGATGATGTTATGAAACAGGTGGTGGAAATGTTCTGGATCTATGCGATATCTTAGCCCGACTATTCAAAATAAGTTAATAGAGTGCCTTTTAAAAAAACTTACATTTGAATTAACAAAACAAATAAATTCCGCATCATTTTTTTTATTTACTTCTTAATACATCTCAAAATATCACAAAAATAGATCAATTAAGTATCGTCATTAGAACTTGCCATATAATTCGAGATAAAGATATGTTATCTGAAAAGTTTGAGATAAAAGAGACTTTTTTGGGGTTTTTCCAGCTAAAAGATCATTCTGCTGCAGGAATGACTCAAGAAGTTTTAAACATATTAAAAAATCCCAGGTATTCCCATTGAAAAATGTTATGGGCAAGGCTACGATTGAGCCAGTGTTATGAGTGGTGCTTATAATGGAGTAAATGCTCAAATAAAATGAGTTCAACAAAATGCCGAATATGTGCATTGTGCAAGTCACAACCTAAATTTAGTAATAAACGATGCAGTTAATTGCTGTAAACAGGTCTCGCAATATTTTGCCACTTTGCAAAATATATATTCTTTTTGGTTTAAGTATTAAAAGATGGGATCTTTTAGCTTATTTTACCAGTGAATCCAAAACAACTTTAAAATCATTAAATCCAACTCGTTGGTCAGGAAGAATATTATCTATTAGTGCTGTTAAACTTCGTTACCTTGATATTATTGAATCTCTAACAGAAATAGAGTTACAATCTCATAAAAAGATGAAAGAGAAGAAGCTTCTTCCATTAAAAAACAAATGTTTGTTTGAATTTGTATTTATTTAAACAATGTTATATAAAATCCTTGCCCAGGTTAACTTCGCCTCAAAAGTTCTTCAAAAGAAAAATATTGATTTAAGTGAATCAGTGACTGTTTTAGAACAAGTAGAAAAGAACCTTACTGAATTAAGATCTTCTTATAAGTTTTAAAGATTGAAGCTATGGAATTGGCTAACAAATGGAGTATTCCAACGGAATTTACGCAAAAACGTCAACCTAAAGTAAAAAACACTTTGATGAACTTTAAGTGATTACAGATTTAATAATACCGAAACTTTATTTAAAGTCAATGTTCTTAATGTTGTTATGGACCGTGTTCTAACACAAATTTCTAACAGATTTAAGAGCATAAAAAAAAAAATAATTTGTTCGATTTACTTATTCCAAAAATTATATTAGTTGCGATGAAACATGCATTAAAAATAAATGTACCGACATTTATAGCAAATATTCTGAAATATTTGATTTAAATAATTTAATATTCCAATACACTAATTTATTAAATATTTATAAAACAGACCTTAATGACGATCTAAACAATTAAGGAATATTTTAATATAATTTTAAGCAAGTATGGTATACTTGAAAGCGACCTAGTGAAGTTTACTTAATGTTCCTTTTATTTTTTACGTTGCCTGTAACAACTGCAACTGTTGAAAGATCATTTAGTAAACTAAAACTTATAAAAACTATCTTAGGTCCACTTACAGGCCAGAGTAGATTAAGCGGTCTCGTTCTATTATCTATAGAGAACGAAGAAGCCCAAAATCTTGATTTAAAAGAAATCATTAACGAATCGCAAATGGGAAAGCTAGGAAAAGGATTTTTAGTTTTATTTCTGTAATTTTTTGCATATTTTTTATTTAGTATATTTTATATAGGATATTAATAAATATTTGTGGAATAGAACATATTCTTATTTCTGTTACTCTTTGTTTTTATGACAATAAACAACTTTTTGATCACAAAATATTTTGTGTGTAAATCATCTAAAAGATAGTTAAGATTGCCTTAATTTTCTCACTAATATTTCCTATGAAATTTTAATTTTCTATTATTCATAATTGATATATTATTATTTATTCGGTTACCTAACGTTACGTCTTATAAGAAGCACCTAATTTAAATATAAAAAATACTTACCTAACGTTAAAAGTCGGGTATGTTACCCTTACTCCGGCTCTCATAAAATTATAATGTGGTGGCTAACTTCACACTGATTTATCAGTGTGTAAGTAGGCAACACATTAAATTATTTCGTGGAATTTTGTTATTGCGCAGAATCGGCGGTGGGCTGGACATTTTTTGATCGAATGGGAAATAGCATTGGGCTTCCATACACCTTTAAACTTCCTTGTTTATTACGGGGATTTCCCGCAGCTTAACACCCGACGCAATTTTGTTTTTGTCGTCAAAGTGCAAAAACAAACAAAACAATCATAATTATATTTTACAATGTCTGCTAGAAAATATAAAAGTGGAGCTGAAAAACGAAAATTACAGTTAGACCAAGAACAAGAAAAAAATAAATGTGGGAAAATACAAACTTTTTAAAAAAGAACATAATAATGAGAATGAAACAGCTACAAATCCATTAAAAAGCGAAGAGGAAAGAATCTTATCCGAAGAGAATCTATCTGCAGAGAGTAGAAAATCGCAAATTTCAGTAAAAAATACCAGTGATAAAAATAAGCAAAACCTTGACTACCAGCAACCTGATTCCCCTAAGAAGGATATAAGTGTTCAGTAAGTTCCTTTTTAACCTCCGATCAGTGAAGTGCTCGCGATAAAAAAACTACATAGTTTTTTCCGGGAAGGCGGCTAAAGGCGCTGTATCAACAGCTTTTGCCATCGGGGATCAAGGAGAAACTCAAGCCAAACGATGGAGTCCTTCTTCTGGGGCTAAGCGCTGTGAACGAAGATTCCTATACCTGTTCCTTTCTGAGGGCCCCACGCACGAGGGATTTTCCTAATGGCGGAAGATGGTTGCGCGCTCAGCAGGGAGGGGCAGTACTGACAAAAAACGGTTATGCGTGATAACAGAAGCAGTCTCTGGTCGGATGGCCATTGTTTGTGCCCTGCATCGATAATTTTTTTGTCAAGAATTTAAGTTTTGGAAAAGTTCGGAATTTCTGGGGGTTACAGAACCCGACTATCCAGAAGTTCCATCTACAAAGCCTGGGAAAGCTCACGTTGATAACAACGTGTGTCTGGAAAGGGGAGACCTGGCTAAACGTTCACCGACGGAGGCCAAGAAAAGTGAAAGCAAAGCAAGTGTTCAGTAAGAGGACGATTATATTGAGTCGGATAAAAAATAGAAAATATTAAGTTTAAGTTTGAGAAATATGTTGACGACTGCTTCTGGCCAGTGTTTTTTTGTGGGCTTTTTGTGCCTAATCTCCGATTTTCTTTTATATCGATTCTCCCACTAGTCTTGTTCCTTCTACAAGTCTGTATAATCCCGTGTAGCCAGTACTGCTAAAAAATGATTTTATTAATCCCAAACTTCTCTGGTAAAATGACTGACTTTCAAAATAAAGATCCGGAAAATATATATTCAGCTTCAACAAAGAAATATAAAAATCAAAACAGATCAGTTTCAGATAGGTATTTCTGTTTTATTATTCAACCAGGCTTTGTACTATTTTTTGATTAAAACTTTTTAATAATACTTCTGCAAAATACTCAACCGGATTTTCTGATTGGAAACACATAGGAACGTATTTAGAAAATTCTAATGAACAAAAAAATCTATGGTAGTGTGGCCACGAAATAAAATAAGTCTGTTATAGACAAGCAGCTTTAGGATTAAGGATTAAGGAAAGAAACAGAATATTAACACAATGTCCTAAAACGGCTTATTGGAGTAATAAAAATTTTGAGTATAAGGGGCTTAGCATTTAGAAGTTCCGAAGAAGTATTTGGTTCATCACATATAATGGTAATTTCATGGGTGCTCTGAAGCTATTGGCAGAAGTCGAACCATTCATTCGTGAACATATTGAACAACGAGAGCTGCGACCAAAATCGATAAAAGGAAATAATTGAGATTATGGACAAAAGATAAAATACGACACCATTCAGATCAGAAGCTAAAAGAATTCGAAGAGAAAGCTAATTTCGCAGATAAATTTACAGATAAAGTCTCAGTGTACAGCGCAGAAAAGTTTAAGAGAGAGAAGATCATAGATATATAAGCAAAGGGAGATAAAACTGTTTACAATTAAAAGCAATCAAACATTGAAATAGTGTCTACCTCTCTAGACCACTTGATGGTCAAACGTGCTTGATACAGATGCACCCTTGCCGATTGTCCTTTATTGGCGAATTTTTAGGATATTGCTTTATTAATATTTTCTTTTTAAATTCTTAAAGAGATCATAGATCATAATATGTCGTTATGCAATAACTTAATAGCAGCGACAGAAATATGTTTTTTAGTTAATTTTTATTTTGCTTTATTAATATTATTCTCAAAAATAATCATAACGGAATATTAACGGTAAAGATGGGCAACACTGCTTTTTGTAGTTTATTCATAATTTTTGTACGCTAGGTTGTGAGGCGGTGTTGCATTTCCTTTAAACTAGCTCAGAGAGAGATTTGTGTTTTTAAAGTGCGGTTATAAGAGTATTTTCTTAATATTTTATGTATTACTTTTAATAAACAGATTAAAAAATGGTTGTGAAGTGCCAGGTTTGTGGAAAACTGGATTCTCGTAATAAAAATCTTTCGTTTCACAGGTAAGTTTAAACAGTCTTTTTATAAAACTTCACTTCATTGACGTGCAATACCATGGCGAACAAATAACATTTTGTTGTTAATACCTTTTATGTTATATTTTTGTGCATAGTAACCATCAAGGTATAGTTTTTGTTATAAACTTTTTATTAGATTAATATAGCATATGAACGATTTCAATTATTATAAAATTTGTTTTAAGGTTTCCTGTTGACCCGGAGAGAAAAAAATATGGTTTTCCCTACTTGGATTTGAAAAGAATATGCAGTTACCATAAATTGTCAAAATCTTTCAGATTATTTTAATCCTTGTGGTATTATCACAAATAGAAATGAATAGTTAGTTAAATATTCTTGGATTAGTTAAAAATACTTTAATATTGTTACTGAATACAATAAATTATATGCAAAAAACAGTGAAATTTTTTCTCACCTTTTTCCTTTTCTCGTAATCAAAAAACATTAAAAACATAAAAGTTAAAAATACCTATTTAATTTAGAAAAATGAAATTTATTCACAAGAAAGGGTCCTAAAAATAAATTTTTTATTTAAATCCAAATCCCAAATTTTAATTTTCCTAAAAACTCCCAATTATATTTTGATATTTGTACTGAACTAAACATTTTTTGGTCTATTAATTTCCTCCTCTCACTTTTACAAAATGGTATTGCATGCGTTTTTGATCTCATTAGTGGAGTTTGAGGGTGGCTGTCAGATGATCTGTTATCCCTTTTTATGACATAAAATTAAATCTATAAAAATCGGTGGATAGAGATGAAGATAAAAGCACGGGCAATTGCGATAAAGTTAAAAAAAGAGATTTAAGCTTTTTATTATGTATGGTTAACGGTTAACAATGTCAGTTTTCAGAAGTGTCGCTTTATATGATAAATAAAGTTTAATTATTGTATTGAACCAATAGGTTTTATTTACTTGCACATTCCTCGAAACAGAACAAAAAAGTTGTCATGGCTCTTTATTTGGACTGAGTCTCATAAAATAGATATTTTTGGATAATATACTAAAAAAATATACTTTAGTAATTTTCTATAGATAAATAGTTGAAAACGAACCACGCCACTGGTGGCCCGCCACGTTTTGCGCTGCTAAACATTTGCGACGTTGCCTGCAGGGAATTTTTTTATCGGAAGTCCTTTTCTTACACATTATGAATGTTTGATACATAACAAAAGCCAATTTATGAATAAACGGTTATATCTCCCTTTGCTTATATATCTATGGAGACGATAATCGTTGCATTGGATAAGCTTATTATGGATATAAATGAAAGAAGCCAAGTATATGAGATAATCAGCAAAAAAATATTTTTTTAATGAATTTGTAAGACAAAAATAAGGAAAGCATAGATCTGCAAAGTGTACGTAACATTGTTGATTATTATCCAGATGACGTAGATAAACACTTAATGAATGAGTGCATTCAATTAAAATCTTACTACAGTCTAAGCCAGAGTCCTACACCTCTTGCAGTGAGATTTTTATGCTAATTTATGAAAAGAAACTTGTTGTTGTTTTCCCAAATTGCTATACCATCTTGAAGATTTTTTTAACATTGCCAATCACTAGCTGTGAAGCGGAGCGCTCTTTCTCTAGAATGTCGTATGTAGAAAATAAATATAGGACAACAATAACAAAAGATTTCCATAAATTGTGATTTAACAAAGGATTTACAATGTGATGAGCAAATAATAGAGAGACGAGGCGACAAAGGAGCCGAGTCTGAAATCTCGAAACGAATATTGCAAAGGTTTTTCGGACGAATAATGTACAATATTTTATTTTATACTGTACTATCGAAATTTATATTTTGAAATAATAACGTATTTTTAACCTGTTTCGTATAACTACAAAATTATTCATTGTCTGCTTTGGAAACGGATTTTAAGATTTTTGTTTATTGGTGAAAACATTGTCAGTACTGACATAAAATTTAAATTTGACGAAAAGATTGCGTTGATATATCCAGGAAACGTAACTGTCCTGTTTTTATTTATGTCAAGGAGACAAGCAGTAAAGTCAGTTGAAAATTAGTGTTATTTTACAATCATTTTTGGTAAAATTGACGAAATGGAGGAAGATGATACAGGCAGCTAGTACCGAAAAAATTGACACAACGGTATAAGATGAATTTTTGTCCTTTTCTTATTGGGAATGTAAGAATCGAGTAAATTTTGTAAACGAAGACGTAATTATGGCTTATCTTTATGACCTTGTTGGTAAATATGCATGAATTTAAAAGAAAATTTAGTAGTTGTCAGCTTTTGACTTATTATTAACTTTTACAGCCCGGTAATTTTTTTTACCGGACTCAATACCATAAAAGTTCATTTTCCGGACTAAAACCAAGTATCTAAAGGTACGTTTTACAGTACATTATGAAATAAAGTAAAATCCATAAGAAAACACAAAAGCATGTTTTTACTTTTTTCCCTCGTAAAAGAAGCAAGACTTAACGACAATTTAAGAAACAAAAAAAATTGTATATTCAGTTTCATATAAAAAAAAACTATCGAAATTTAATTACAGTCAGTGGCGTACATTCTTTGTCAATAAATTTGGATAAGGTGCCTCCCTGACGTCAATGGGCTCAATAATTTTAATTAAGTTAAGGCCTCTTTTTACTACAAACAACGCTACCAAATTTCAAAAAAATCGCTAAAAAGATATTAAAATTATTTTTTAAAACCGTTATTTGGACTTAATTACTCCCTTTATTTTGAAATCAGTGTACAATGGCAAAAATTCAATAAAAACGGCAACTTGGAAGGTTTTTTTTGTTACTTGTCATTCTGACTTTTTTACCAATTCATTGTAGATGTAAATAAGGATACTTAGACTTACTGTAAATATAATAAAATGGCCTAAAAGGTATTTTTACTAATTTGATGGGCAAAAAAGGCAGATCTTTACCCACCTCCTTTGAACCAATCTAACCATCTTCGTATCTCTTATAGTTTCCGGGGGCCGTATCTAGGTAGGGCCGCGCCCTTGGCGGGGCTTAACATTTGCGCCCCCTTCCCCCACACCAGTGTTTGAGGAGTAAAATACCCCCAACGAAAACGGGGAGTTCAGGGGTTTTTCCCCGGAAATTTTACAAAATTAAAGTGCAAAGTTGTAGGTTTAAAGTTTTTTGATCCGGGAATATCGTTTCTTTATAGGGTTATGATCAGTAAGTCGTTACTCTATGCTTTAGCATTGGTTTCTTATTTCGTACTGTCTTAATTTTAGCCAACATAACAATGCACAATAGTTCGAGAAATGTTAGAAGATTTAATTTTTTTCAAGCCATTTTTAAAATACCAATTTATCCGCAGGTTAAATATTAAAAAAATTAAAGTTACATTCTTGCTGTAGGTATCAGAATAAATTGATATTTTAGTTATAATTCATACATTTTTTAGTCCTAATATATTAAACACAACACGGGTCCATAAAAAAAACTGGTGTGTGCTGGGTATCGTACTAAGTTTTTTTGGTGTATTTTTTTCCGTTGAATACGAATCTGAAATTAAAATTGGGGGTCAGACAGCAAAAAATCGAGAAAAACCCAAAAAACCGATACGGTACATTTACCGGCAGAAACCTGCTACCATGGAATGTTTGGACTACGACTATATAAACTACTAGATGAAAAGCCTGTCTCCGCCAGGCGAGAGACAATATTAAGTACCCCACAAGTACCACTGTGCCAAATTTCATTATTTTAGCTCAAGCCATAACTTCAGAATCACGTGGACAGACAAATAAATATATATACCTACCTACATATAAATATATCCACATTAGCAAATTATATATATATATATATATATATATATATATATATATATATATATATATATATATATATATATATATATATATATATATATATATATATATATATATATATATATATATATATATATATATATATATATATATATATATATATATATATATATATATATATATATATATATATATATATATATATATATATATATAGATAAGAGATACAAAAATTTTATTTAAAAAAATTTTAAATTAAAGTTAATTGATTCGTCCGTTACTTTGTACAGTACATTTTAACTATGTAAAATAAAACAACTTGAACTTTGTTAAATGTCACGTGTATTAAAATATATGGCGTTACAGCCGTTTCGTAGTAGAACTACATCTTCAAGACGCTTACAAGATTGAGATAAAACTAACTAAAATTAATAAATAAATACATTGATGGGTAAAAATTCCAGATGGTACGGGTAGGTTACGTTAGGTAGAATTTTACATTTTTATTGCAGATACAACGGTATTGTTGTCTGTATAAACCTTTTTTT
>JAHBCN010019467.1:0-16255 GCA_019359885.1 Listronotus oregonensis
GGGCCTCCCTAGGACACACCAGAAAAACGAGCAGTATCCAAACCCAATATTTGAGATGGGCAGTGATACAATGCCAAAACGGATAAATACCGCCCATCAAAACCCAGCTTACCTGGGGCGGTGTGGGGATCTCCTGGTCAGTCTCAAAATTGGTTTGGTATACCGATGGACCCAAGACGACAATGGGCGGGCGCAGGAATACATGGTATGACCCCCAGGTTCAATCTTATGTTCCTGGGGTATACTTTTTTCCGGGCGGAAATATATGCCATTGAACTTTGTCTGCAAAACAGGGGGAGATAAAGGGCAGGGACATTACTATTTTCTGATGTCAAGCGGCCATAAAATTTGGCATCCCAACAAGTCAAATAAGGGTTTTGGTTTTAACTGTTGCGTGCCCCTAAACCTGGCTAACCCAACAAAGTTACATTTTCCCCTGGGTGCCAGGACGGGGGAAAACAGGGCAAAAAAAAACAGACTCCCTGGCCAGGCGGGGGCTCCGCAATGTTTGTGGGCCCTGAACCTTTTTTGGAATCCCAAAAAGCCTCGGTTCGTGGCTACATCCCCTGGTGGTTAAAAACACAACATCGTCATACTGGAACCACTTTCCCAAAGAAATCACAGTAAATCAATGCTGGACTCACCATCGAAAGCATTGACAAGTGAACTACAAAAGCAAATAGGAATCAGATTAGGTAGTGGGGATTAAAAACCCGGGGCACTGCCCCCAAAAAAACATATGCACACTATGGGCATCTATGGAAAAACCCCATTTGCAGACTATGTGACGAAGAGGAAGAGACAGCCTCCCCAAACATATTAGTGCCCTGCAGTTACATAATGGAGAACAAATCAAAACCTCATGGGGGGCACTAACCACCAGGAGGCTGGGGGCCAGAAAAACAGAAAAAGGGCTACTACCCTGTCTAAGGTGTAAAACCCTTTTTTTAATAAACAAATAAAAAGAATACAACAAGCCCAGGCTCGTGTCGGGGCGGACAAAACCCAACGGTTATTTACTTTATCAATCAATCAATCAATCAATCATTTAAGAACTTTTATGTGTAACAATTCGCTTTGAGCCATACCGATTTTATTGCGAATAATGCAATGAAACTTTCATTTTTCCGACGTTCTTTTACAAAGGCGTTAGGCATAAAACATTTGGCTTTTAGGAATGTGCTCAAGCTTTTATACATCATATATAGCCTTTAGCGAGTAAAACGAAGCTTTTGAAATAGCCAAGTCTTTTTGGACTTTGTGTGCTGTATCTAATAGAAAACGTGTTAGGACTTGGTGGAAAGAGGGTATTTACACTTAAAAAACAAGCAAAATAGAATTTTATATTGCTGCTTCTAAAAATAAGTGTAATCTTCTGGGTTTCCAAACTGATTGAAAAACATTTAAAATTTCTACAAGTAATGTAGAAATTAATTAGTTTATTTTTTTACTAATTTCTGCAACATTTTTTCTTTTAATTTTATATTCCTAGAGTCATATAGGTACCAAGATATTATATATATATGTTTAAAATAAAATACCACTTTTTTAGCGTATTTAGTGTATTTGTAATGTATGTTTGATGTTCTTTTATGCGTTTGGCTAATGGTCTGGAAGTTTCACCTATATAAAATATATAACAATTACAAGGGACTTTATAAATAAAATTATTTGTGTTCTTCTTATTTAAATTGTTTGTTTAGGCCAGTGTTTTTCAATCTGTGGGTCCGACCTAGGGGATAACCTTACTGGAGGTCGCCGGAAAGGAAAGGTAATTACCATACTACAATACAAAACATGCAATGAGAAAAAATGGTTTTTTTTTTTTGAAAAAAATTTTTAAAAAGTTCTAAGTTTAAAAGTTAAAATTTCGAAAAAATTTTTAAATTAAAGTTTTTTCTAATTTTTTAAGTTCACCCCTTTATATCTGGGAATTTTTTTTTCCTTTCATCTAAAACACGTTAATACTATGCGAATAAAATTCTTAAAAACTTAAGCATGCCATCAGCAGCTGAATCTGTAAGATTTTCTTTAATATTTGTTGTGAGATCAGCCAGTTCAACTGATTTATCTAAGGAAAGATTTAGAATTCATCTCGTTAATTGTCAGCTTCAAAGTCCAAGTTTGGAAAGTATGTTAGTAGTTCCATTTGCAAATTATGCAATCTCTGTATCATGCAAGAAATGTCAGCCCTTACCACATGCAATTTGTATGTTGCATTATCTTCAACAGACTTCTAAACACATGGAACATACTTAAATATGTTTTGCAGAGAGGTACACCACACATGAAATTTTGCATAAAATGCTTTAAATTTATTTTTAGCTATAACAATATTTTTTTTCCAGCTTGGAGGTTTTTGCTTAAATTTTTAAGGTGGCTAAAAAGATCTGCCAGAAATGCTAATTTCAAGAGGGTCAGACAAATGATTACCGTATTTAGATTTAGTATTTTGTAAGAACATTAACAATTCAGCTTTCAGTTCTAGAATTCTTGCCAATACCTTTCCTTTGAATAGCCCCCTGACCTCTGTGTGATAAAGGACATTGTGAAGGAGCGATCCCATATCTCTACAAACAATTCTAAATGGCCGGGTTTGGAAAGCATTATCATTGATAGACACAATTTTTATTACCTCTTAAGCAGGTCATTTAAATTAGAAGGTAAAACCTCGGCTGCTAGAGCTCTGTACTCATCGGCGACCTTGCCCAATTGAGAGTTGAGACAAAAGAACATTTTTTAAAGCGCGGAGAACGGCGAGAGGCGTGGAACGCTGCCTTTCGTCCGCGAGAACAATGCAGGAGAGCAACGCCGCAAAGTAAGGCTCGCGCAAGCTGGCGTACAAGTCATAGCCGCATGCAACATTACCAACTTACGTCGTACTTTCTTTAAAAGCTCCCGCGGCTTCTTGCCGTGTTCCAGGTCTTAATAATAAATATAAGTAATAAAATAGAAAAATGGAGACAAACTTTTTGTCTGTTTATTGCCTAAGGAGGTCGCTAAAATTTTTTAAACTATAAAGAGGTTGCGTATTCAAAAAGATTGAAAAACACTGGTTTAGGCGATCTGCTAGTACATAGGGTTCTATGAGCTGGTCGTACTCAGTCGATATACCTCGGGACTAGAACCCAAGCAATTTAATTGTATAAAAAACTCTTTTAGCGGATATACTAAAAAAAAAACGTGTTACATAAACTTATTTTTATACATGTTCTCAATATACGGTCATTTTCTTTTGGTTTAGTGGCTCAAAGAAGAAGATGGAAGCCCCTCTTTTTCCATATATAAAAAATGACATCAAAAATGCAAAGAAATTAGATCAAATTATTAACGATTGGATTAGAAAACACATCAAACAGGAAATAGGTTTGTAAACTTTGGATTCTTTAATATTGCATTCTTAAGAGACATAACAGCCATTGAATTATGAATAAAAACTACATTTTGAAAAAATAGTCTATTTTAAAAAGGTAATTAAAAGGTGTCTAATAAGTAAAACAGTGTGTTTATTTTCTGTCAACTATAAGCAACAGATCTAAAATAATGTTATTTATACCGTGAAATAATACAATAACGATATTTATAATGCCACTACACCTTTTTGTAATACTGGTTTAATTCCAAGATTTGGAATTCAATTTTTTTAATAAAAACTTGAATTTCTGCAAAGCTATACACAACTTTTTTTTTTTTAACTTAAAAAAATTAAAACCTTTTTTTTTTTTAAAAAAGTATCTGCTTTTATTTAGTAGTGTGCATATATATATATTCTTTTCCCTGATAATTCAGCACTTAATTTATTTTAAAGGGGGTATTGTTTTTATCTTAAGACCCCAAAAAATTTTTTTGGTTTTTTAATACACATTTAAAAAACTAAGATATTTTTTTTTCCCAAAAAACCCAATTCTAAAAAAAAAAATTTTCCAATGACAATTTTTTTACAATGTAAAATAATTTTGCCCGTCCTCTTTAATTCTAATATATTTTTTAAAATTTTTTCATTTTTTAAAAAAACCCCCACTTCTGTGTTTTTTCCCATTTTTTAACCAAAAAAAACAATTTTTTCAAATAGAAAATTTATTTTATATGTACTAGTGCTAATAATGGACATATTTTTTTCGATGGAAAAAAGTATCATTATCCCTTATACAAACTAAAAAGCTCTGCGGGAGTTGGATCTGACAAAATAATCCATTTTCACTTAAATTGTCTGTTTCGTCCCCCAAAAAGAAAATTCCTTTTTAAAATTTTTTTTTAAATAATTAACGCCAATATAAAGTTTAAAACTAAAATTTGTAAAGGGTAAAAACTTTAAAAAATTTATAATAAAATTTTTACCCAATATATATTTTTTTCAATACCATTTATTTAAATTTTAAAACCCAAAAGGCCCCATTTTATCTTTAGTAATTAGTATATTTTATATATATATATATATATATATATATATATATATATATATATATATTATATATATATATATATATATATATATATATATATATTTTCCGGTTTTACCCTTTTTTTAGTGCTCAGGTTTAGAAACGTTTCTAGGGAAAAAAAAAATTAACGTAACGTGATTGGAAACTTTTAACCTTTAACATCAGTCAACTTCTGTTTGCTTAGGGGTAAAAATATACTAGCCCGTCGGTTTCCTTGCGCTTTTTATAGTAAAGGGGTGGAAGGAAAATTTGGAAAAGTCTAGAATTAGCTAGAATAATTCTTTTACACACCCTAAGGATAATCTGGAAAAACTAAGGTAATTTATTTAAAATAAATTATTAACCAAAATAGAATTATTTTAACCATTTGCATTTTTATTTACTAAAGAGGTAGTCCGTAAGTCCGTAACAATATTCATGGAATTTAAATGGCATTACGGTACTACCAGTTAAGTAAATTAACTTGAACTTTTTGTGAATGTTATCATTTGTAAATATATCATATAACCATGTACCACCAAACAATATTTTGTAATATTTAAGAATAATTAAAAATTACTTTTTTTAGAAAAAAATACTAATTTATACCATTTTTTTAACCTTTAAAAATAACATTAATTGTACGTCTAAGGGAATGCTATAGTAATAGAAAGAAAATAATTTCCAAATTTCAAAGTATTTGGAGTAATACCAAATTATGCATAGCAGACACTCGAAAGAATAATCAAAAAAACAGTACATGTTAAAATTATATTAAGAATAATTTGGAGAAATAAAGACTAAGACAAAGGGAAAGTTTTTGTTTTACTCTTAATACTATTTAACTATAAATTAAAGGAATTTTTAAACGAAATTTAAGGTTGTCGTTAGCTTCACTCTTTATGAATACTCATAACAATCCATATAATGTAAGATCAGTCTAAAGAGATTAATTTATTTTTAATTTATAAATTGAACTGCTTATAGCTCAATTTCATTTAGATGGGAGTTTAACCTTTTTTTTTTAAAACATATTAAACTTGTCAAGATCTTTTTCCCATAAACATTTAATTTTATAGAACATTTAAAGTAAACAAAAACTATAACTATAAGAAACTGCTTTTAGAAAAACAAAGATGTTAGTCTTTTAATATAAAAAGAGAATAATGATAGCTTTAAACGTCCGACAGTTTTTGTGCAGCTTTATTTAATGCTGCAGTAGTATATGTATGGCTTTAACAGCTAAAATAGTTTATCTGTAGCAAAAATGTTTAAATTTAAGCAGGCACTTAAATTATTTTAAACTTTAATAACTCTTAAACGATGTTGGTAATATTTTAATTGATTTTATTTTAAAAGTTGACTTTGTCTTATTTAATTTAAATACCAAGTGGTGCCTTTTCGATAAAATTTTAAGTTTTTGGTAAAATTTTATGTAAAATTCAATTGGGTGCTAATTTTTTTTTTATCGGTTATGGTTTTAATGGTATAGGCAAAGTTACTTTGTTTCAAATGGGACACCCTCTAGAATATTTTACTATTTATTTCAAAATAAAATTACCTTATTATAAATGCTACACACATTATACTTATTTAAAAAAAATGTTATTTGTGCAACAATCAAACATTACGAACCTGAACATAGTATTTAAATTTTGTACTTCTTGTGTAATATTTTATTATTTGTTACTATTTTTAAAAATATATAATGGTATAAATACCAAATAACAATATTCTAGAACTAACTAAATAACTAAATCTTTATTAAAAAATTAAATACTTCATCCCTAGGTCTTTCTGGATTGTACCTAGTACCGATGCTGCCTTACCTCGTTGCACAGCTAAACCAATTTTTTTGGATAATGAAATTTTTTGCATAAAAATTTTTTCAAATTTTCTTTTTTACAAACCCCTTTAGCCTCATCACCTTAAAGAACAAAAGTTTCTACAGAAAAAGGAATAAGATAAAGCGGTCTTCAAGCTCTTTATATTTTAAATGTTTTTTATTCTTGGCAAGACGAGCAGCCGCACCTACTAAATTAGAAGTTTTATCCAGATAGGATTTCGTAAGTGTATGGCTTTAAGTGGCATTTAAAAGTAATTGTTTTTCATATTTCCAGGGAATTAGAGACATTTCATCTACACATTTTCCATCGCTTTTGCAAACTCCAAGAGGCTCTAACACAGACGCAGGTTTGTTCACACACAGGTAGACCAAGTCTGAGAGCGATGTAAATATGAAATGTTTTGTTATGTTTAAATATTTTGTTTTATTATATATTTATAATTTGTTAATTTGTTTTTGATTATTATTTTTTTTATACAGAAAACTAGGTTTTCATCTAGTGCTTTAAAAGTATTATTAATTTCTCTCTGAATATCTAACGAAATATGTTTGTACAGCATTTGCACTTATTATCCCGCTTTTAATATAATATTTAGTTATATTATATATTTTAATGTTTTAAACTCTAGACACACTGGCGATTTTAAAAAGTTTTCCACTTGCAATTCTCCCTCGCCTGTATCCACATGTCTCTAAAATAAAATGAGTTTTATCTGTATACCTTGTACGAATCAATTGATAGAGCAAAAAAATTTCTATATTTTTATCTGTTTTTCAAAACAAGAGGTAAAACGCTAATAGCCACGACAAAATCCATTTTAAAATTGATGATGTGTAACTATTTAGTTGCCAGTGAGCACTTGAAACAACAGCGGGAAACCCTTTAAACCCGATTAAAAAATAATTAATAAGTGAAAGATCGTGGTATGTTTTAATAATCAAATATTTTTACCAATCTTAACACTTTTAAAAACAGTTGCTGATTAAACTTTATAACCTAAGGGTAATTATTTTAAATTTATTATTAACAAATGTTTTAAGTTCAGATAAAACATTTTCAAAAAACAGATATTTCTTATTTTATACTTCTTTAAAAACAAGTTTCTAATTGATATAAAATTTTATTTTAAACATATTAAGGAAAAAGAAGACAAAACTGCACATTTAAGGTCATTAAAATTTTTTTAAATTATAAAGAAATCGGCGATTAAAAAAAAACAATAGGAGTTTAAAAAATGTTTGATGCCCCCTACTACAAACAAATTTTTAAAACAGAAGTTGTTAATATTTTGCCCGAATTATTTAACAGAGTTTTTGTCTTCGGGTTTTTTTATTTTCTTTTTGAAAATTGCTTATAAGAAATATAAATCCCATAGGATCCGATATTTCTTTTTTGTTTTTACAGTTAGTTAACTTTTTTTCACACTAATGTTTTTTATTTAATATAAATCAGTTTTTTTAGCATATTAGATGTAATTAATTTTATTTGGAGCGTATTTAAAAAAAACCTTAAAACATAATTAATCAAATACTGTTAATTATTGTTTTAATGTTCCTTATATGGTAATATTAATTTAGAAATTATATTAATTTATTTTTAGTGTCTGACCGGAAAAACGGGCCAGTCAAATATTTTTTTTTTAATTTTTAAATATACTTTTTTTAACGATCAAATCTACATAAAATAGCTTTTTAAGGAACCAGGGTATTAAAAAGGATCGACGCCATAGAGGACCAGTAATCTACAATAAATGACATATATTTTTTTAATGATCATTTTGTAATTAAATTTTAAAAATGTTTCTTTAAGTTTTTTGGAATATATTTTGCTATTAGGCAACCATTCCTTATAAATGTCCTAATGTTAATATTTAAATGGCAAAGTTATGATAAAATGGTAAAAAAGTTATTGTACTAAAATTGTTTATTAAAATAGCAAATTATGCATTAATAGGTGCTTATTATGGATAATTGTGTGTACGTTAAATCACTGATAAATAAACGGTCGCCGAATTTTTTTTTCTGATCCATTACTGCAAAAGTATCCTTTGTCTTATTGTTGCGTGTAAAAAACTTACCTCTTTAAACAGGCCCATATTTTTGCCTTAAAATGTATGGCAACATTAAAGTGCTTGGTTAAGGCTTATACATCAAACCAAACAAGGTTTATTTTAAAAAATAATTATCACCAAAACACATTTACGGTAACTTAATTAGCGGAATAAAAACATGTGCGTGCTTTAGAAGTTCCTATACATGCAAAAAGTATAAAAAAAACTTGAGAATTTTTTTTAGCGCAAAATATGATAGCAATGGGCAACTTAATTTTTTAAATGAATATTTAAGTTTAGTTAACTTATTGTAATTAACCAGCTCTTTTAAAGGAACTAGTAAATCCAGGAAGCGTATCGCGAGGACATTAATTAAACATAATTTAATTTGATGTGATACACCTAAATTCATAAAAAAAAGCAGAGCAAAGAAATTTAAATTGTTACTTAAATTAACCATAAAATTAAAATATTTATCCATATATAGTACAAAAAGGTTTTAATTAAAGAGTTTAGACTCGATGATACCCAAAGTTCTTATTCATTTCTTCCATTATTACCATATCAGGTACTTAACTATATCCAATTTTTTTAATTTTCTTATATAGATGTTGGTAGGTAATATAAGAAATTACATCAATACACTATTGTCCTCTTCATGTCGCATTAATTCTTTAAATAATGCAGCAGTTATTAACTATTTATGTTATAAGTACATAAATCCTGGCGTTATTTGGCGCGTTTGGTTAATGCTGACAAACTAGCGGCTATAAAAGGGGACCAATAAAACCACGTTTACGATTACATTATAAACGGGTTTCTGGTAAGTTTTAGAGTTTTGTTCTGTTATATTGCCAAAACCCCTGTATAGCAGACTTGCTATTGTCTGTGTTAGGCAGTGACATCAATAAAACTGCAATAAAAAAATATAATGAAAATGTGTGTTATAAATATCATTTATTACAAAATAAAATAGAAGAGAAAAATCTTTAATATTTAAAAAATACATAATTTATATTGATAAAGCGGTCAGGTGCACCATATTTTTTAAAATAAACACTAAAAGTAAACAATAAAAAACTAGGGACACAATTTTAAACTTACAATGTTAAAAATATTAATATATTACTAATATACTTAAGATAAAATAAGACAAAACAAAGTTACTAAATAAAATTAAGTAAAGGACCTATGACAAAAGATATAAACATAAAAAAAATTATTTTAAAATAAAAAAAATCAATTACAATATATATAGGTATTTTAAAGTAAAAATAATTAAAAATTTGATTATTTGAAACAGGCTTTAAATACACAAATATTAAAAACCGAAAATTATTATCGCGCTACAGTCCAAAGGCTACAAACATAATTAAAAATATGAAACGATTTGGTAGTATATTTCCTGGAAATTTTTTTTACCGAATAATACGCTTATGAAACCAGCCTGGTTTTTACCTTCTTTTAAAATTTTTTATTACTATTAAGTCTTCTTATACGCAAACGAAGAAGACTAAATATTTTCCTACATTTGTACAAAATACAATCTCTTACTTGACTAATGAAAGGTATAAGTAATTTATTATTAAATGTTTGTCGAGTATTGTACACAGAACCTGGATAAATTTTACACTTGAATCTTTTAAATGCAAGACAACAGGTCTCCAATAAAAATAAAGAGGGAAGTGTCAGAATTTTATGGGCTTAAAGCAGAGGTTTACTTGAATCTCAAATTTTTTCTCTAAATATATACTTGATTGCTCTATTTTGAAAAGTAAATACTATATATAAAAGATATTATAAATAGCTTATCTTAAATGAAACTCTGTAAATAAGAAGTATGCACTCATTTTTATTGCTAAGTACAAGTCGTTAGATATAACTCTTATTGTTATATATGACCTAAACTTGAACCTATTATCTATATACACACCTAAAAATTTATTTCCATACCCCCAGCCAAAGTAAAAGAGCAAAAAGTAACCTCAGTAAGTGAGTATTTAAATGCAATAAGTTTTGTTTAAAAGACATTTCAGGATAAATAACACGACCCTACAAATAAAAAGTTGAATGTCCGAAAGACTTGACCATGGAATCTTTATGTTTTTGGAGTCGCCGAACCCAAACCGGGGTCAGTTTGACCCCATCAGGTCAGGAGGTCAGGGTCAAGGGCACTTTAAGGTCAAATCTGCTAATTTATTTGTAATCAAATTTAAAGGGTGCATACTTATGTTTTTGAGGTCGCTGAGTACGAATCCGTGGTCAAATTTGTAAAATTATTATTTGGCAGATTTACCATTGAAATATCTCGTGATCATGACCCGATGGAGTCAAACTGATCACACTCTTCAAATTAAGATTTAATTAGTTTTGCAGATTTGACCTTGAAATGCCCTTGACAAAACCTGATGGGGTCAAAATGACTCCGGATTCGGATTAGCGACACCAAAAACATAATGGTATCCTTATGTTTTTGAAGCCTTTGAAACTTTAGATTAGGATCAAGGTCATTTTAGGGTCAAATCTGAAAAATTAATCGCAACCAAATTTGAAAAGTGTATACTTATGTTTTTGAGGTCCCTGAATACGAATGCTTGGTCAGTTTGACCACATCAAATTCGGTTGCGATTTGCCTTGAAATTCCCTTGACCCTCACCTAATGGGGTCAAACTGACACCGGATTCGGATTCAGCAACTCCAAAAACATCCATCACATACCAAATTATAGTATAGTAGAGTCATTTGCAAATAAAGTTTTTTTCCTAATGCCAATTTTTGTAAGGTAATTGATGTAAACTTAAATAATAATTAGGTATAATAATTTTGTGTAGCGTTGTTTTTATAAATTATAAAGCCTTATTTTTTAGTTTTATATTAACAGTAAATAGCAAATTCTCGTTTTGGTAAAAAAAAACTTTAGACACTGAATTAAAAAAAAGGTGTGCTAACATTAAAATTACTGAAACCTGACTCTAAAAAATGTACCATTTTTTTTTTGTTTAAATAAGCTAGGTGTATACTTCCTGAAAATGTTTATTTCTTCCAAAACGCCTTTCGTGACTGAAACTTAACCTAAATAAATTTTTCATTTTCATTTGCATTAAGCTTGGATCTATGTAACTGCAGCAATGTGCAATTAGAAGCGGCCCTAAATTATCGATTATAATCTCAAGCAAAAGCACGAAGGTTTGAGGGTTGCAAATATATTTAAAAATATTTATAGATATTATCCCAATATGTGATAAACAAGTATAAAATATATCTAATGTTAAAACAGTGTATTGAAGTTTAAAAGTTACTGGAAAAGCATTTACTAATTTACGTTTATTTCCTTTAAATTTTACTACCAAGTTAATTAGTTCTATTTGATACCGGTTTTAATTAATAAGTCGGAATACTTAACGGCTACTTTATTAAATAGCGCAAATTACCTTTATTTCATTTAAAAAAGTATAGATTAAATTAGGTAAATTAGAAACAGAGCTTAATTACAACCTTCCAATCAAGTATTAAAGATTCGTTATTGCTTATTGATAATAATCTGTTTATTAAAGGCAAAGACTAATTCGTAATTTGCAAATTAAAAGCTCTAGGACTAGCATGTCAAAATTGGTATACAGATTGGCTAAGCTCAATCCTGAATAGAGTTTCCGTGTAAAGAAAAGAAAGAAATATAAATTAAGAATATCTAAGTAAAAAAGAAATAAAGCAAAACATTGCCACATTTCAATATTTATGCGTGTTACATTTTATCCCCTACTTTTAATTTAATTGGTTTGGCAACTTTTAATTTAATAGGTGTTTTTTACACGCGTCTCTCGCCTAGCAATTTTGCAATTAAAATTTTTAAATTAAACTGTTGGTGCGTTGGATAAAACGTGTTTTTAAAATATGTATTCCCGCGAGCAAAAAAGTTAATAATATTAAATGCTACTGTATATCTCAAACTGCCGAAGAAGTCGTTTGATGAGTTGTGTTATTGTCTATTCTGATTAACCAGTTCCTACTTTCCAAATAATTATAAATACTTACAAAATCATGAATATTTAATTTAATTTTTTGTTGTTTTGTTAAGGTATTTCAGATTTGTAGTTTAATTTAACTTTAAGGAATTAAAGTTTATTTTTAAAAATGTATTTGAAATTTGTATTTATTTTTTTAAAGAATACCATGTTTTATTTTAATACCAAAGCTGTTTAAAATACGAATACTGAGAATTATTGTTATCTTTTAATTTACTTTACTGGAACACTTAAAGCTAATGATAATTTATCAAAAAATTAGGTGGGCGAAAAATAATTAAAATTAAATCAAGCACAAACATCCCAGTTGCCGTCTTTTTCCGTACAAGCGCAACCTGCGCAAAGAACACACTCTTTCTTGAGACGTTGCGGTCGAAGAAAGTGGGAACTGTTCTTCGACTACCTTTTGTGTTGTAAAACCGCTAACATTAGGCATTGTCTATCCTGCTTCCATACACAATAAAATATTTTTATTCTCACCCACTTAAGTCCTTGTGAATTAATCTGTATAATATTTTTTAAGGACCATCATAAACCAAAAAAATATTTAAAAAATATATAAAATTTAATTTCTAAATAGTTTAAAACTGTGCTATATAACCTGTTTTTAACAAAAAACAAATAAATACCACCAGGCTAAAAAGAATAAAAAATTTATAATACGTTTTAGAACTTTAGTTCCAGTCCAAGTCCAGGAAAAAATATTGTTTTGGCGGATTTATTTATTAAAAAGTCCTTGTTGTTTTTTACTTTATACCAAAGCAAGTTACCAAAAACTTAAAATTAGCAAACATATTACCCATTTTTTATTTTTTTAAAGTAAATATTTTACTCATGAATAAATTTTCCCATAAGACACGTTAAGAATAAAAAAATTTCAGCGGAAATTTTACGCCTCCCAGACAACGTGGTATTTCCACTTACAAACACAGAACAATCGAACCTGTTAGTTTGTATTTTCAATTTGAAACGTCAAAATCAGTTAAAATGAGTCGATGTGATCATGTACACGATAAAGAAATAGATAAAATAATTAAAAAAACGATTTCAGTTATAGTTTTAATTATGTTGCATAAAATTGAAAATTGTTTGCCAAAAAAAAACCATTTTAATAGTATAATACTCCCATATTTATCCACTCTAGAAATATTCTCCTTAAATACCTCTCGTGCATTAAAATTTACCAGATAATTTTCATTCAAGCTTGTTATACAAATTCCTCGTTCTTCGAACTCGTGGAATTATAAATAACAAGCTTTCATAAAAATTATCGGTAATTTTTAAGCACTCGTGGTAGTACCCTAAAAAATTTTACATTTTACATATAGACCAATCAAATTTCTTTATTTTGTTGATGTTACCATGACGACAGTAATTTTTTCTGGTAAATTTTTCGTTGTGGGTAGGCTGCTTAAATTTAATAAGTCGAAAATTTTCTGTCAACGTTTAACATTATGAAATTTTATGATTTGATTTTTATATGTTTCATTTAAATATTTTAAGCAAATCCTATAAAAATACTGAAATAGAAATAAAGATGTCCCGCAAATTTTAGCAATATAAATTTTAGGGTCTATGTAACGGTAAAAATAAAAACTCTATCATAAAACTCACACCTTTAATGTAATATTCCGCTGTCTCTATTGTACTAAATTATTCCTAAAAGATCGTGTCTAGGATAAACGAACAATTTTGTAGATTTAAGATATTGTCTGTGTATCTCGTGACAATATTACATAAAAATTAGGGTTTCCAGGCATAACAAAAACGTAAATCACTGCTTAGTAATGGCAAGTAACACCCTTGTTCATGTTACAAGAAAATTAATTTGCCTTATTTTCTTGGTAATAGTAACAAATTAAAAATAAATATACATAACCCACATTTACATTACACCATAGTACAAAAATACAATACCTTTGAGTATTTTAAAACCTTAAAAGTATCCCAATCGCATAAATCACAACAGCTCCTTATTTTCGTCAGCAAAATATCTCTTTTATTTCTTGGCTAAAGATAGAATTTTATTATAATTGTATTTAAACATGTAACAGCAAAATAAGCCCTATAATTATATACTGCAGTTCTTTAAGCGAAAGAATATTTAATTAGTAACTTATTTATAAAATAAATATTACCAATTTATATATATTTTTTAAATACTAGATGTGCTTAGGAACAATACCCTAAAATAAATATGTACAGTTTTCCCTTGTGGCGCAATTCTTAGGTCTTCGGGGATGCTTTCGAGCAAAAAAAAAATATCAGCAATAACAGGTGGGAAAGGGCTGATAATGGCCCCTTAAGGCCCAAAACATGGGTTTTTCGCTAATATCTGCCAAAATATGCGAAATGGAGAATTTTTGTTGGAACAAAAATAAAGATCGTCTTGTAATCTACAAAAATGGTCCCCTATATCTTTTTTGAAAAAATCGATAGGGTTTAAGATAACGGGACCCAAAAGTCCCCTCATTTCAGCTGCCGCTTTACCGCTAGAATGCCGCTAAATTCACTTATAAGCGGGCGGGCGAATTGTTCCATTACTTGGTCAATAATGTACATTTTTTAATCATTAAAAGTTCATCGGAATGGGAAAACCCGTACCTATCATTGCATATGAGTTTTGGTCCATTCTGATTTTTCTAGAATATAAAAAAAGCTGTCAAAGTTTTTTTTTACAATATTTTAAAAGTATCTCATTAATTTATTGATATTTAAAAAAAATGTTTGTTATTAACATTTTTTTTTCATAATGAGACATTAGTAAGTGTTCAATGAACCCAGAAAATTTCCTTCGCCATCTTTCTTGCTTTTTGATAAAAAGTTGTTTTGCCCATCTGCATTATTTAACCGTTTAGCCACATCTATAAAGTGTGGAATTTTTTGGCAGATATTCGCGGAAAACTTATTTTTGGGACTTTGGGGGGCCATTTTTAGCGGGTTCCCACGTCGGAATCATGATAAACTTTTTCTCGCTCGAAAGCATCCGCGAAGACCTAAGAATTTCGCCACAAATGAAAACTGCACAAATGTATTTACAGCTTTGGGTACTTTCAGATCTTCAGTTACTGGACTAAACGTGTTTTTCAAATCAAATCAAATCAAATCAAATCAAATCATTTATTCATGTTACTACACATACAGTGCTTACACACGTCAGTCTTTTTTCTATGTTAACATGTACTTTTATACATATATAAAAACTCAATGTAATTATGATACATAATCTAACATCACAATACATCTAAAAATAGATTACCTAACTTTCAGTACACTAAAGTTTAAAATGTTAAGAATATTAAAATATGATTACAAATATTAAAATGGAATTAACAATATTAAAATAGGATTAGAAATAGGATTAAAAGGGCAGTATTGAATTAATTACTTTTTCCTTTATTTTTAAAATTATGAGTCTTCAATTGTGAGATATCACAGTACTTTTTAAACTATATCAGTCATCAATGATATCCCCCACATGATAATATTCATTCATTCATTTCATACTATATCACAGTCATCAATGAACTCCCCCACACCATAATATGCACGCTGCACAAGCCATTTTTTTACATAAGATTTAAAATCTTTAGGAGAGAACCTAGTATTGTGTTATGTACTTTGTTAAGAAAAACCATGTTATAATAGTTACTGCCTATTTTACTGGAATTTAATCGGTAATAATTAGGGCGAAATTTTGTATTTGTACGAGTATTATGTGTATGTATCTCATTTGCTCTAGTGAAAGTGTGTTTGTTTTGATGTGCGTTAATAAGGCAAAGTAATATATAAAGACTTGGCAGAGTAAGAATGCCAGTTCTCTGTACTTATGCCTTACCTCGTCCCTATATCCGAGCCCGCAGATTATACGTATGACCTTTCTTTGCAGTCCAAATATTCTATTGGCTGCAGCCG
>JAHBCN010019468.1:0-16021 GCA_019359885.1 Listronotus oregonensis
TTTTTTTAAATATCTTTTGTGTTTAATTTAACTTAAAAAGTAGCATTTTAAAAGTACATTATTATAGTTATACTTTAGACTTATTTTCTGTATTAGAGAAATATTTTAAAACCCTAGGCTGTTACACTATGTTACAGCTGTAGCAGCATATCTACCGAACCCAATTGGTTGAGCGCCTACCACGTGGTTTAAGCAATGGTCGAAAGCAAATGTAATAAGAATACACTCACGTGGCACTACGGTACACAGTCGTTTAATACCTGACTAGACAAAGCTCATTTTTTATCAATTAAACAGAAAAAGGTTAATTTGTAGATTTGATGAAAAGACCTTTAACATTACATCAAAATGCAAGATAAATATCATATACTTTCTTTTATTTAAAGTAAGATTGTTTGACTTAAATATGTTAATTATTTTACAGGACAAGTACTGCAAAAAATACCCTTATATGAGGTGTTTCGGAAGAAAAGGTAAATATTTTGGAAACATGTTCAGAAGGTCAAAATAAGAGAAATTAACTCATATGTTTTAAGTGATTCTTAACCGTCTCTGAAATAATCGGTTCTAAAGTTTTTTTTTTGTAATTATTTTTTATTTTTAAAGCAACACAAACAAATACTAGTAAAACAACAAAATTTCACTAATTATTTACTAAATTTTTCAAAAATACCCCACCAACTTCAATACAAGTTGCAGCACGTTTGTTAATCGCTTGTTTTGCGCGTTAAATTGTTAGGTGATTAATACTGAATCAATGTTGAAAGTTTCGTTCAAACATGGCATAAAGATTTTCATCTGACCACCGATGTTCATTGTGACAGTTATTGATTAAATCGCGGGTAAATTGAGCTTTATCGCTAAATAAAATGTATTTATGTAGGCCTCGATTTTGTTGGATCCATTCATAAAATTGAACCCTTAAGCCATAACCACCTTTTTGAAGATATCTGAACCGGTTAAACATGGAAAGGCTTTAAACCGTTTTTTCTAAGTGTATTTCAAACGCCCACATTATAGTCTAATCGAAGTTCTTTCGTAATCCGCCTCGTTGTAACACCTGGGTTCTCTTCAGCCATATCCAGAACATTATCTTCATTTTCCACATTTAGACCCGCCTCTCGTTCAAATTCAATCCTTACGCTTGGAAACATTCCTGTTTCCTAAGCATTGGCAAAAACTTTTTAAAAAACTTTTCGATTAAAAACTCTTCGATTCAGAAAACCACGTCGGTATTTATTAACAGCACGTAATGCGCTACCATTACAGAAACCATACACGAATATTATGTCAGCATGGGTGAATGTGCGAGGCAATATGTATGGAACCTTTTCTCTTTTCGAGTCGAAACGCTCAGAATCAATCAAATTGACAACCATGCTTGTCAAAACTACCAGTCAATTAAATTAGGTATTGACAAGCAATTAAATATCTACAAACTGGAGTTAGAAATACAAAACTTCTTAATTACTCCAAAACTTTACAAAAAAAACTTTAGAACCGATTATTTCAGAGACGGTTAAGAATAAGACATATGGGTTAATTTCTCTTATTTTGACCTTCTGAACATGTTCTCAAAATATTTCCCTTTTCTTCCGAAACACCCTGTATAGCATTATATTATTTTATATACTTTGTGACATAGACATTGCCACAAAGTATATATACACCCACAATATGCTAGAATATTTTTTGTCGGTTAATTGCTTTCATGAACTGCAGCAAACAATAACATTTTTGTTCCAATTTATTTTAAAATACCAGACTTTATTACGTTTAACATAAAATATGACCAGATTTTATTTTTAGTTTTTTATAAGGATTTGCTTAGATTTATTTAGTCTTATTGCTTTTGTGGCATTTAAAATACCTTTTAGCAATGCCTCCTGTGCAAAGACGTGCCGTGTATCGTCAATTAAGTGAATTTAGTAGAATAGTAGGTGTACTAGATAGTGAAATGTTATTTCGGGAAATTGGAAGAATCGTTAACCGGGATGCTACAACAGTAATGCGATGTTGGCAAGGGTGGTCTTATACATTGTCGCAGTACACGTCGTAGGGGCTGGGCTTTAAGAAGAACCACAGATCGTGAAGAACGGTACTTAAGAGTTAGTGTGTGTTCATATCCTTAAGATAGATTTATCGAAGAATTAGAACATATGGGCTACAATCATATCGTCCACGGCTTGTATTCCCATTGACCAATAGACATGATAGCCACGTCTGGTATGGTTCAGGAAGAGAAGAGAGACGAAACTTCAATTTTGCGTAGAGCGCAGACTGAGCTTACTAGGGCGTTATGGTATGGCATGTCATAGCAATTGAAAGCAGATCACCTGTTGTTTATTTACAAAGAAACATGAACACCCAGTCCTACATTAATAAGTGTTACAACCTGTTGCGTTGCCATACTTTCAACAACTGCAAAACCCAATTTTTTATCAGGATAATGCTAAACCATTCACAGCTGCAGTTATAAGAGACTTCCTTCGACACGCTAATGTCACTCTTTCTTTATGGCCTGCAAGGTCACCTGACGTAATATAGAAGTATCTTCCGCAACTTTAGGCTTTCCTTAAGTATACAATATCTGCCTACCCGTACGGCCTCGATGAGCACTTAATTATTATTTTTAAAGTATACTAAAGATTTAAAATTGTTTAAAGATTTTATATTTGGTTTAACCACTTCTAAGATACTTACTGGGAAGAACTAGAATTGTTTAATTAGCAATCCAGTTTTTAAATGGTTCTTCATTCAAAAGGAAAGAAATTTATCTTACAATTACAAAATTTTGTTTTTATTTTTATATATATATATATATATATATATATATATATATATATATATATATATATATATATATATATATATTGTAACGAATTAATTATAATATATTATATTATATTTTATATATATGGTATTTTGTTTTTATGTTATAATATTTAGCGAGATTCGTTACAATTAATTTTAATTCTGTGGGGGTTTTGGATGTCAACCCGGCTTTCTGAAACTCTCAATCCCTTTATAGTTCTGGCTTTTATCTCACTTTTTCTGAACATACATACAAAATAAAAGATTTGAATAATTTTCAAAAATAAATTATTTAATTTTAAATACTAATTTTTGATAACAAATATTTATAAAAATGATAAAAGTTTTTATTCTTAATACTTAAATCATATATTTTTAATTCATAATTATGTTTAATATTTATATCTATTCTTCTCAATTTTATAGTTTTTTTTAAAATAACGTTGGCAATATGATTTTTCTTTTTTGAGGATGTTGGAATTTATATCTCCTATCCTTTTTTAATACATAAATAAACGCTTACCTTATTACAGGAACAATATAAATGAACTATGACTATTTGTCATAAACATTATAAAAAAGGATACTAAAACTATATATATATATATATATATATATATATATATATATATATATATATATATATAGTATATATATATATATATATATATATATATATATATATATATATATATATATATATATATATATTATTACAAAATTATAATAAATCACTAATGAAATAGTATTGAAAATTTTAATATATTAAAAGGGGATTAAAATAAGAAAAAATAGGATTTTCATAAGTAAAAAAGGTTCTAAATAAAGGGAAAAGATGTAAAATTACATAAGAAAACATAATACAGCTTTAGAATGTAATTTAGTGTATAAATGAAACAGAATACATACCAAAATTTGACATTTATAGAAAATAATTTTATTAAGCCTCGGAGCATAAAGTAAAATGTTAAAGGACACTACCAAAAGATTCTGAACCTAAAAGATTATAAATCGATATAAAATAATGTTAGAACATAATAATTTCAAAAACAGACATAAATATACTGAGTATATAAAAATAAAAAAAATAAAGACATGACAGGTTGTTACGAAGGGATAGAAAAGTACATAGCTTATTATCACCTTATAAATAGATTTGAGTTAGGATAGATGTTAGAATTAGTTTTAATAGATAAGATAAGTACAAAAACAAAGAACTCATAAAAAAGAACTGTTTAATGAACTCAAAAGTGACTTAGATTAAGTGAAATGGACAGGTAAAGACAAGTGTTGTATTTTCATAAAATAACAAATAGTGGAAATAAAAAAGAGAAAGTGATATAGTGAACAGTATAGTAAAAACATTCATTTCTAGAATTAGATATTAAAAACGGGTAAAAAACTTAAAGAGTTACCAAATAATTACATTTGTAATCATAGTAAATAAACAATGTTTATTTATGGACAATAATGTTGAATTGTAAAATGATTATAAATTATTAAGGAATCATATTAATCTTAAAAGATGTCTTTAATTATGTATATTTAAGTTTGTAAAGTAGGTGGGAAAGAAAACCTAAAGTTTATTTGTAAATTGGAAAATAAGTAAAAGTCACGTACGCCATTTATCATGCATCAATAGCTTTAAAAATGAAATTTGCAAACAAACTCAAATTAAAACATAAATTTGTTTATACCAAATGAAAAGCAAATACATTTATAATAATTTTCATTTAATAACAAGGGCCAATATAAAGAAATAAACATAGGGTTTTATAAAAAGAAAATCAAAATATATCAAAATTGAAGTCATAAAATTTAACATAAATTTTTCTCAAGTGGCCTGAAAGCATCCATTTTCATAAAAATTATTCATTTGTTTCAATGAGTATATAAGCAAACGACCGAAACGGCATCATTCACATAATTCAGTTGCTACCGAAAACTTAATAGTTTATTTTAATAAAAACAAATGAATGGTCAAACATCAACAAAGAAAGTATTCTAACCTCACTATTTGACAGAAAGTAAACAAACGAAACAAGTTAAGTTTCCAGTATAAATATAAAGTTAAATCATCAGAAAGTTTATAAAAGTGTTAATACAGAAACAATCAAGTTAAATACCTGTGTTAATGGTAATTAATCCAGACAATTAAAAGTAAACCAGCAATCAAAATCGACAAACGTCAACAAGTATATTTTTCGACACGTTCGATACTAACACCACACTAGAGGCAGCTTTGGACATTATTTATGGGAAGATTTACAAGTAAATCAAAGGGAAAACGAATTATTTAGTTTTAGTATCCTTTTTTATAATGTTTATGACAAATAGTCATGTTCATTTATATTGTTCCTGTAATAAGGTAAGGTTTATTTATGTATTAAAAAAGGATAGGAGAAATAAATATTGCCAACATAACTCTAAAAGAAAGAATCATATTGCCAACGTTATTTAAAAGAAACTATAAAATTGAGGAAGACATAGATATAAATATTAAACATATTTATGAATTAAAAATATATGATTTAAGATTTAAGAATAACAGCATTATTATCATTTTTATAAATATTTGTTATCAAAAATTAGTATTTATAATAAATAATTTATTTTTGAAAATTATTCAAATCTTTTATTTTGTATGTATGTCCAGATAAATGTATGAGATAAAAGCCAGAACTCAAAGGGATTGAGAGTTTCAGAAAGCCGGAGTTGACAAAAACTTAAACCCCACAGAATTAAAATTAATTGTAACGAATATCGCTAAATATTATAACATAAAACAAAATACCATATATATAAAAATAATATAATATATTAACTATAATTAAAATATATAATATAATTAATTCGTTACAATATATATATATATATATATATATATATATATATATATATATATATATATATATATATATATATATATATATATATATATATATATATATATATATATATATATATATATATATATATATATATATATATATATATATATATATATATATATATATATATATATATATATATATATATATATATATATATATATATATATATATATATATATATATATATATATATATATATATATATATATATATATATATATATATATATATATATATATATATATTATTTTTATATATATATATATATATAACAAAATTTTGTAATTGTAAGATAAATTTCTTTCCTTTTGAATGAAGAACCATTTAAAAACTGGATTGCTAATTAAACAATTCTAGTTCTTCCCCAGTAAGTATCTTAGAAGTGGTTAAACCAAATATAAAATGCTTTAAACAATTTATGAAATCTTTAGTATACTTTAAAAATAATAATTAAGTGCTCATCGAGGCCGTACGGGTAGGCAGATATTAGTATACTTAAGGAAAGCCTAAAGTTGCGGAAGATACTTCTATATTACGTCAGGTGACCTTGCAGGCCATAAAAGAAGAGTGACATTAGCGTGTCGAAGGAAGTCTCTTATAACTGCAGCTGTGAATGGTTTAGCATTATCCTGATAAAAAATTGGGTTTTGCAGTTGTTGAAAGTATGGCAACGCAACAGGTTGTAACACGTTATTAATGTAGGACTGGGTGTTCATGTTTCTTTGTAAAAAAACAACAGGTGATCTGCTTTCAATTGCTATGACACGCCATACCATAACGCCTCTAGTAAGCTCAGTCTCGCGCTCTACGCAAAATTGAAGTTGTCGTCTCTCTTCTCTTCCTGACACCATACCAGACGTGGCTATCTATGCCTATTGGTCAATGGGAATACAAGCCGTGGACGATATGATTGTAGCCCATATGTTCTAATTCTTCGATAAATCTATCTTAAGGATAAGAACACACACTAACTCTTAAGTACCGTCCTTCACGATCTGTGGTTCTTCTTAAAGCCCCAGTACCCCTACGACGTGTACTGCGACAATGTATAAGACCACTCTTGCCAACATCGCATTACTGTTGTAGCATCCCGGTTAACGATTCTTCCAATTTCCCGAAATAACATTTCACTATCTCGTACACCTACTATTCTACTAAATTCACTTAATTGACGATACACGGCACGTCTTTGCACAGGAGGCATTGCTAAAAGGTATTTTAAATGCCACAAAAGCAATAAGACTAAATAAATCTAAGCAAATCCTTACAAAAAACTAAAAATAAAATCTGGTCATATTTTATGTTAAACGTAATAAAGTCTGGTATTTTAAAATAAATTGGAACAAAAATGTTATTGTTTGCTGCAGTTCATGAAAGCAATCAACCGACAAGAAAATATTTGTATATTCTAGCATATTGTGGGTGTTGCAATGTCTATGTCACAAAGTATATAAAATAATATAATGCTATACAGGGTGTTTCGGAAGAAAAAGGAAATATTTTGAGAACATGCACAGAAGGTCAAAATAAGAGAAATTAACCCATATGTTTTAATCCGATTCTTAACCGTCTCTGAAATAATCGGTTCTAAAGTTTTTTTTGTAAAGTTTTGGAGTAATTAAGAAGTTTTGTATTTCTAACTTCAGTTTGTAAGTATTTCATTGCTTGTCAATACCTAATTTAACTGACTGGTAGTTTTGACAAGCATGGTTTTCAATTTGATTGATTCTGAGCGTTTCGACTCAAAAAGAGAAAAGGTTCCATACGTATTGCCTCGCACATTCACCCATGCTGACATAATATTCGTGTATGGTTTCTGTAATGGTAGCGCATTACGTGCTGTTAATAAATACCGACGTGGTTTTCTGAATCGAAGATTTCTTAATCAAAAAGTTTTTTAAAAAGTTTTTGCCAATGCTCAAGAAACAGGAATGTTTTCAAGCGTAAGGATTGATTCTGAACGAGGGGCGGGTCTAAATGTGGAAAATGAAGATAATGTTCTGGATATGGCTGAAGAGAACCCAGGTGTTACTACGAGGCGGATTACGAAAGAACTTCTATTAGAATATAATGTGTGTTTAAAAGACACTTAGAAAAAACGGTTCAAAGCCTTTCCATGTTCAACCGGTTCAGATATCTTCAAAAAGGTGATTATGGCTTAAGGGTTTAATTTTATGAATGGATCCAACAAAATCGAGGCCTACATAAATACATTTTATTTAGCGATAAAGCTCAATTTACCCGCGATTTAATCAATAACTGTCACAATGAACATCGGTGGTCAGATGAAAATCTTTATGCCATGTTTGAACGAAACTTTCAACATTGATTCAGTATTAATCACCTAACAATTTAACGCGCAAAACAAGCGATTAACAAACGTGCTGCAACTTGTATTGAAGTTGGTGGGGGTATTTTTAAAAAATTTCTAAATTAGTGAAATTTTGTTGTTTTACTAGTATTTGTTTGTGTTGCTTTTAAAATAGAAAATAGTTACAAAAAAAACTTAGAACCGATTATTTCAGAGACGGTTAAAAATCAGATTAAAACATATGAGTTAATTTCTCTTATTTTGACATTCTGAACATGTTTCCAAAATATGTCCCTTTTCTCCTGAAACACCCTGTTTAAAGGTATTTTTTGAAGGACTTGTCCTGTAAAATACTAAACATATTTGAGTCAAACAATCTCACTTTAAATAAAAGAAAGTATATGATATCCATCTTGCATTTTGATGTTATGTTAAAGGGCATTTGATCAAATCTATCAATTTTTTTTTCTATTTAATTGATAAAAAATTAGATTTGTCCAGTCAGGCGCTAAACGACTGTATACCCTAGTGCCACATGGGTGTATTCTTATTATACTTGCTTTCGACCATTGTCCAAATTCGTTATAATTTGTAATACTACGCTTAAACAAAATTAGTCCTAGTTATGACTATAATGATATTGTTTTAAAATGTTACTTTTTAAGTTACAATTAACACAAGAAGATTTAAAAAAACAATTTGGTATTAAAAAAAGGTCTACTAAAAAAAACGCTAGGACAATAAAATTCGTTTTATTTTTTCTACTTAAAGAAAAAACCTTTTCAACCTTGCTGTTTTGCCCTTAAATAATATTTATATTCCTCGAATCGTATTTTTCATAAGTAAGAAAAATAATGTTGACCCAATTAGAATGAGCAGCAGCAAGCAGTAAAGTGGCCACTTTGTAATTTACTCTTTGATGACCATACTTTTTTAGGGACTTATTTAATTAAATAAAACCTTTGATGCCTTTCCTTGATGTTTGTTTTATCATTTATAGAAGACAAAATTACCTTCTAATTTAGAGTTTAGATTGTTAAAGAATGTCGTTAAATAAAGGTAAAAGTAACTAGGAAACATTTTTTGGTTTGGGAAATAACATTGATTTTAGACAAAAATTCTACATAGCAACTTTTATCTTTAAACCGACAAAATATTTACTTGTGTTTTTGTTTTGTTCACCTAAAGGCTTTAGAGAATAATGCAGATTGAGTAAAATATGTTTATGGGACTCCCATTATCTTAAATTATTTATTTGCATTATTTTATTACTTTATAATCCTTATATATATTAAAAAGTTCTTGTTTTTTTTTAATTATATAAACACACTTTTTTATTTTACGTTTGTTTCGAAAAGTTTTCTTGGCTAGAATTTTAAAAGCATTTTAGCTTGTTCATTGTAATATTAAATTCGTGTTGACAGGTTTAATGATTAGTGGAAGTCTGTGCTTTTAATATTTTCCTAATGTTTTTTTGATACAAAAATCCGCCAAAATAATATAAAATACAGGGTGTCCCAAAAGGTATGGTCCAAAGTTTGGGATCATGTAGATTGGATCAAAATAAGGTAACAACTTCATATAACTTTTTGCTCTATGTCCATTTTTTAACGAGCTATTAGCTCTTAAAAGTAACAATTAAAAATCGATTTTTTATAATTAACTTTTGAACGGCTTGCACGATCTGGATTTTTTTGTTGAATAATTCTAGCTAATAACTGTCCTGCATTAACTGCTATAAACATGCTCCGAAACCATCAAAGATACCAGATCCGGACTATCAAATTTGTAAAAAACTTTAAAATTTTTGCAGTGTTGCCATATTTAACATGTTGACCTTACTGGTAGATTCCCCTGAGTTTTCTATGGGAAAAAGGTATACTTCATCCCAATTGATAGGACTAGCGGTTTTCGCGTAAAATTCATTTAAAATCATTAAGGTATACTCAAGGGCTCTCGATAAGATATACCCTGGGGCTCTCAATAAGGTGTACTTAAGGACTCCCTTTGAATCTTATGTCAAAATCTACTACTAAAAGTCTGTTTTGAGCTGAAAATTATAAATTAAAAGTTAAAAAAAACTTAATTTATTTTAACAAAAAAAAAAACAATAAAACCATACAGCAAAGTAGAAACTATATAACTATTAGTGGAACAACAAAAAAACGGCTATGCATAAATTTAACTAAGATATGTGTTCAAAGTGAGCACCCTGTACAGCTACACATTTTCCTAATTTACTAAGATATGCTCTTTGAACCTGAAACAACATGTTAGGATTATTTGTTATTGCAGCGCAATGAAACATAATTCTTTTTAATAAATCTTCTAAATACAAGGAATAATCCTAACATGTTGTTTCAGGTTCAAAGAGCATGTCTTAGTAAATTAAGAATATGTGTAGCTGTACAGGGTGCTCACTTTAAACACATACCTTAGTTAAAGTTACGCATAGCAGTTTTATTTTGTTATTCTACTAATAATCATAAAGTTTCTACTTTGCTGTATGTTTTATTGTTTTTATTCTTTTTTTTAAATGAAGTTTTTTTTTAGCTTTGAATTTATAATTTTCAGCTGAAAATTGACTTCTGGTAGTAGACATAAGATTCATAGGGAGTCCCCAAGTACACCTTACAAGTTTCTACTTTGCTGCATGGTTTTATTGTTTTTTTTTGTTAAAGTAAATTAAGTTTTTTTTTTAACTTTTAATTTATAATTTTTAGCTGAAAATTGATTTCTGGTAGTAGATTTTGACATAAGATTCATAGGGAGTCCCTTATTGAGAGCCCCAGGGTATATCTTATCGAGAGCCCTCGAGTATACCTAAATGATTTTAAATGAATTTTACGCGAAAACCGCTAGTCCTATCAATAAAAATAAAGTATCCCTTTTTTCCATAGAAAACTTAGGGGAATCTACCAGTAAGGTTAAAATGTTAAATATGGCAACACTGCAAAAATTTTGAAGTTTTTTACAAATTTGATAGTCCGGACCTAGTATCTTTAATGGTTTCGGGACATGTTTAAAGCAGTTAATGCAAAACATTTATTAGCTAGAATTAATCAACCAAAAAAATTTCCAATCGTACAAGCCGTTCAAAAGTTATTAATAAAAATCGATTTTCAATTGTTATCTTTAAGATCTAATAACTCGGTAAAGAAGGGGCATAGAACAAAAAGTTATATGAAGTTGTTACCTTATTTTGATCCAATCTACATGATCCCAAACTTTGGACCATACCTTTTGGGACACCCTGTATATTGCCTACTTGTCTTTTAAAAGTAAATATTTATTTGTGGTACCTATATAAGTATAAACATAGCTAAACTAAATGGTTTAATAATAAATAATTTTATAACTTTTCCAGCCTTATTTTTAACAGCTAAAAAGATATATGGCAAATAAGGATCTTTAAAATTCTTATTTTAGGGTGCCTTGCACCCTTAAAAAGGTCATATCTTTTACACTTTATGAAATAAGGGTGTTTCTGTCATAGTCAAAGGTAGATATGCAGTCTCTTCGCGGAATGACTGGTTTATCCTAGGTTTGACCAAAGCCTTCGGGTTAACCCCGAAATAAATTCAAATTTCGGCATTTGACTAAAATATTTTTAGTCAAACCTAAAAGTTCCTAACTTTTCAGTCAAACGTCGAAAGGAAAACAATCTGTTTCGGGCTTTGCCTAGTCGATTCTAGAAGCGACTGGCAGACTCGATATTTGTAACAGGTTTAAATAAGTATATACTTGCGGTTAGTGGTGGTTAGTTTTGGTAAGTTGTGGTTAGTTGTAAATGTAAGAGATCTGACGTATCGTGCAATTCTTAATGTCATAATGCCTCACCATGTCTGAATAAAGACTATTTTTTTTAAATTTTAACTATGACAATAGAACAAAAATAAACATTAAAATTAAAAAATCGTTTTTTTACATCTAATTTAACAAACTCAGACTTTCTAATACCTAATTAAAGTTTGACTGGTCAAACCCTGATTTCATTAAATTGAGTTTTGTCGTTTGCCTAACCAAATTAGTTTTTCTTAGGTTTGACGAAAATTCTTTAGTTAGAGGCCGAAAAACTTCATTTGTTTGAGCTTTGAATAAGACTTTAAGTCAGACCTGAGGATTGACTAGTCAAACCTAGGAACGCCGGAGCTTCAAGGATTGACTATAACATTTATAAAGAATGCGGCAATATTTAAGAACTTGATTTCTCAGGTCATTTTACGAAAAAAAAACTTTCCAGAAATATATGTCCGAAATTGTTTCCTGGATACAGGCTGTTATTTTTTTAAATATAAATTTGGACCATAATGGTATTAAAATTATTAAGTCCATTGGCGGCAGGTGTAAAGGCAACTTAACAAAATATATTATCGAAAAAATGAAGGCCACTAAACTTAATAAAATTTAAACATTTGTATTATTTTTTTTTTAAATAGATTCCCAAAAATAAAACTTTTTCCTCTTAAGTTTTAGTCGTATCTTGCTTCGTTTACAAAAAGTTAAAGAATATTTAATTCTTGCATCCAAACTTTTAACAGTTTTTTTTTTAATTTTTGGTAAGGAAATGGTGAATTATATAATAATGATTTAGGTTCTGTAGTTTTTTCTTATTATTTTTAGCAAATATTGTATTTTTAGTTGCTATATCTTGAAAAATATAGAAATTTAAATAAAGTCGGAAGCGTACTTTTTTAAAATAAGTTTCACTAAAGTACATCCTGACGCCAATGAATTAAATAATTTTAAACTAGTAAGGGCCTCTTATTACCACAGGTAACGCTAATAAACTTAAACAAAAATCAACAACAGATTTTCAAAGCTATTTTTTCATAAAATTACCTAAAATATCAACCTCCAAACACTGTCGGGTTTTTTCAAAACACCCTTAATTGTAAAACAATAAGATCATTAAAAAAATAATAATTTTGATTTTAAACAAACTTTAAAATATGTTTAACCATTTGTTGATTAACGCAAGATTAAATTCTGTTGTAAACTTATGCCATATTTTTTATTATCTAGCAATTAAAATGTTAAACGCAAAATACACCCGAACAAATTATTTGCCAAAATTTATATACCTTGGCGACACGCCAAAATGTTAAATTTTTCCAGTTAGTAAGGTATTTCTAAGTCTGATTTACCATTTTATGAACACGACTCTTTTTTTCTCCTTACTGGCATTAAATTAAATTAACCGGTTATTTAAAAACCATATTCGTGCAGATTGTAATAGATTAGAAAATATTGGAATTTTTATTCTGAAAAGGTTACATTTTATAATTTAAAAATTAAAATTGCTTAACTATCATTAGCACTTAACTTTTTATTAAAGATTTGCCTCTTAAATTATAAAAACGTAAAATAAGCTTAGCTAAGCTAGACTATTAAAAAGTTTATCTATATAGTCACAAAATTTTATTTTTTAAACATTACCTTTCTTTATTTTTACTTTATGTTTTTTTTTAAACTGCGTTATTCTGCATCAGTATTACTTTAATTTCGCTTTTGTAAATTTAAAGATAATTTTTCTACATACGTGTTAAAAATTCCATTTTTAACACTATTTAGATGCCTTAAATATGTTACTTTAAATCACTAGTGCCTTAAAGTTACATTATAAAGCACAAGTGTTAAAAGTAAAATGTTAAATTTTAAAAGGTAACGTCAACGTTTATTTATTAACTAACATTTATACTAACTGAATAATTAAAATAACTTAAAAAATAATTTCCTTTCACAGTTCTAGCATTCTTCGTAGTTGAGGTGAATTGAACAGATAAAACTTTCCAAATCTTCGCTTTTTCCTTAAAATATACAAGAAATATATTTTCGGTATATTTTCCAGCAACCCTTTTTCCTTACATCAATTAACAAACTTATTGTAAGCAATATTATATTGTAGACGAGATTTCCTGGGCAGTAGATCCAGTGATGCTCTACTGGCCGCTTCATCTATCTCTTAAAATGGATCAATGCAACCAATACTTTCTCCAATATTTTCTTCCATTTCAAGTTGATTTTAAGTAAAAACTAAAACGAGCTAAGACTCACACGATGTATCAAAGTAGAAGTAAACATGCCGTAACCAACCAGCATCAGCAACGGTTGTTAAAATTCATTAATAAATGCCAACTTCAATTTTTTTGAAAAATTTAATTTTTAACTGCATGATTGCGTTTTTTTTTAAATCGTTTGTTGTAAAATCTCAAGTCTTAAATGACCGATTTTAAAAAATCATATTTAATATTGTCTTGAATTTCACTGTTACTATAAGCAAAATATACGATGGTATACGTATTCCCATATTAAATAATTTTTGTAGCATTATATTATGGTTTACCGTGTTAAAAGTGATCTGTATTTAATTGAATATCTGTGATAAGATCTATTGCTGCTGCCACTCTATTACTAATTTTACGAAAAGCTCATTGATTTTTGGAAAGTAGTTTCTGATTTTATAAAAAAAATTAAAAATACTGATAATACAAAAATAGGTCTATAATTATTTGGGTTATTAGGTTCACCACTTTTAAATATAGGTGATACTTTTGCCAATCTCATTTGTCTTAATATTTTATATATAATCTAGCAATAAAAATGTTAAACGCAAAATACACCAGGCCAAATTATTTGCCAAAATTTATATACCTTGGCGACACGCCAAATAAAATTTTTTGGTTATTAGGATGTTTCTAAGTCTGATTTACGATGTTATGAACATGATTTTTTTCCTAACTGGCATTAAATTAGGTTAATTGGTTATTTAAAAACTATATTCGTGCAGATTGTAATAGATTAGAAAATATTACTTAGGATTTTTATTCTGAAACGGTTAAATACAATTTAAAAATTAAAATTGTTTTACTCTCATTGGCATTTAACTTTTAATGGAAGATTTGCCTCCTAAATTACAAAAACGTATAAAAATTGTTTTTTAGGTGACCCCAATAAAAGAAATCCAATGGCGAAAGGTCGGGGGACCGCGAAGGCCATTCAATCGGCCCTCTTCTTCCTATCCATCGATTTGAAAACGTGACATTCAAAAATTCTCTAACTTCACGTTGCCAACGTAATTAACCGAAGGTTGATAGTAAGCACACATTGTGAAACTGGGCATAAGGCTCAGTCTCTATACCCCGGACCAGGACCGAAGCGGTTCCATTGTTTAAAATTTTTTTTTGCCGTGTACCAACGAAAAGTTCTCAATAAATGAATCCGCCACAACAATACAGAACATATCTAAAAGAAGTATTGTAATCGAAAAAAAACATCGTGCACAGACATTTTTGCACATTTTCATTCAACAGTCTATGTACAGGGTGTCCCAAGTTCGAGCCTCATCATTGGGATCTTGGAAACTTGAAGAGATACGAGGTCGGTTAAATGGAGGGAAAGTTGCGCAATATGATGCAAATTAAAATGCTTCTTGTATGCTTAAAAATTTTAAATACTTCCGAAGGCTTTTGGAAAAAACCGAATATTCGCGATTTTTTATGACTCTATTTAAATAGATATAACAAAATAAATTTCACATTCTCATTGAGCAGCCATCTTCAACTTTGTTACTTTTTTTTTAAATACGGTTCTGGATTTTTTATTGCGGATTTTAAGAGCTTCAGGATCCCAAAACCAATAATGCTTCGGAAAAAAATTAATTGTTTCCTAAAGCTAAAGTAAAATATTAAAAATTATGTCTTTAAAGTTACAAATTTTTATTTTTTAAGTATAACCTATTTTTATTTTTACCTTACGTTTACCTTTAAACTGCGGAATTCTACATCGGTATTACTTTAATTTCGCCTTTGTAAATTTAAAGATAATTTAAATCTACTTCCAAATTTTTTTCTTTCTCTAATTGGTTCTTACACATTACTTGCAACATATCTTAAACTTCATTTTTAATAGTTTTTGACATAGTTATAGGCGATTGATTTCTGTACTCATATGCCATGACTTATTTGTCCCAATAAAAAAATTTACAATGACCTACAGATAA